>JAZHYW010066943.1:0-47956 GCA_037355805.1 Ixodes ricinus
CGGGGAAGGCCTTTTAAAACATTTATCACGCATTCTATGTGTCCACAAACATTAGTATGTTCTTCGAATTTTGTGGAGACCCATCACAGACCGATTATACTAGCAAACACAAAGGTACATAAGTATAATAGCAACAGTATAAAAAAGAAAACGGCGAAAACCGGCATTAGTCGACGTGACCTCCAATTTGTCATAATCAGGGCGCTTCAGAACTGGGAGACACTTTAAAACGTACTTTATGAATTCGTATGGAAAGTATGCATTCTTGAGTTGTCTGTAAATGATCTGTTTGATATTTAGTCGTGGAAGGTCGCTTAAAAATCAGAATTTCGAACGCGTTACATATGATCAACCAGCCAAATATGTACAAATACATTAAGTTATATGGTTTTAGTAATTACGGGCTCATGTATCTTGCACATAAATGAGATATTTTTTAAAACTTTATTTCGGTTGAGAGGTACGTCATTATTTAAATTCTCAAAATACAGTCAGAGCGCGGGCGAGCTGGTGGAAGTTCATCGTGATGACTTTAACCTGAGGCTGGAGAAAAAGGAGGAAAACATTTTTACACTGGTAGAAAAAGAAACAGGCACAGGCATGTCTAGAGAGTAGACGTGTCTGTCTGTGTCTCTCTTTCTACCACTGTAAAAAATATTGGCCTCCTTCTGCCCCAGTTTTAGGTTAAGGTCATCATGCTAAGATCTAATCGGATTTTAAAAAAAAATAATGATAAGCTCGCGAAAGTTGCCAGGCTGGTTTTTAAAAACATATGCAAAAACACTATAAAGCAATGACTAATGAAAGATTCACGAGTCTGGTAAAAAAAATACAAGGAAACGCTACCAACAAGGGAGCGAGCACGCCAATCAGAGCGTGGGGTGTTAAGACCATTTTTCCAACAGGTGACGCTAACAATCTGTTCAAGCTAAAGGTTCAGACACGAGTTTTCCTTTTTTTCTTTTATCGTCATGCTTCAACGGATTCCCAAGTTTCCCGCCTTCGCAATCCAATTGGTGCAAAAAAAAAAAAGTGGCGGCAAAACGATTTGCGTGTTTAAAACGTGGCAACAGCTGTTTGTTTTTCCGCCGCGTGGGGGCGCCCGGCAACGAAATTGTTCATCTGTGTTTCGCAAGAGTACAACTGCTGTTCCTCTCTGTCGTAATTTACGTTTAGCGTTACGGTTCAGTTAATCGCGTAGACAGAGCGACGTATAGCTGTTGTGCGCCTCGTGCCGATTCGATTGTTTTTTGTTTTGTTTTTTTAAGCTTAAGGAAATCCCTCGTTAACTAAACCGTTTTTGTCATTTTTTTCGCGATGTGGATGCTATCTAGCAGATGTATGATCATTATATGCTACACATCGTTTTTCTCGTGAATACTCCTTAAAATGTACAACGAAACATTGAGAGCGATTGCACGTCAGAAACGTTTAATTCTGCTGAAAGCAGCTCGATCTAGATTGTTACCTCAAATTATGACCATTTACCATTCGGTCAGTTGGAGCATATAATTGCGGAAGCGAAGTGCAGAAACACTGAAAAATAAAACAAACCGACACAAGTTCATCGTTATTGAATTTGTAATACTATTGTGCTTTCTCCAGCTGTGCCGTGTAAAGAAGCACCGATTGAGGCGTTTTTTGACGCTGTTTTTTTTATTATTTAACGTAAACAAGAGTATGCGTCTGTTTAATTTCGTTTACCTTTCTTTAAATGACGACAGAAAAAAATCAAGGTAAGACGATTTAAGAGGAGTAGGAATTGTGTTGCTGCATAGCCGTCGTGTGGATTGATGTTTTGTCCTTCAGTGTTGAGGTGTTTAATCTGCAAATGCACTGGATTAAACATCAATGACACAGAATTGACGATGAATGATCTCTTTCGGGCTAACTTGTTTGCAAGCACCGCGAGTGAAGAAGTTTCATGCAAACACTAGCTCCGCTTTTGAGAGCCATGCCCACAAGGAAAAAAATAATAATGATAAAAGAGTCATATAGTCAGACGATTGTGAGAAAAAAAATATATGTATCACAACCGTTTCCGTACTGCGTTTAGCATGTTTTATCTGTACGCTTCTGATAACACGTCGAAAGGATTGTGTGGATGGATTATCGTGTCCAATAAAAATGACAGCTCAGTCACACCCAGCAAACGTTTAGCAGACAGTGCTCCCAGACGTGTCAAATGTTTTAGCATCACACTGGAGAGTCACAATCGAACAACAGGACATGCCCGTGAACCGATCATACGGCCGAAAATAACAAATGTTGCGAAAAACCTCTTACTCTTAGTCGATAAAAAGTGTTGGGTATTTGTTAGTGGTGCTAAAACCCACGCAGCATGAGTCAGTATCGTTTTTGTAACGTGGCTTTAGCGCTTTGTTCTTCTTTATAGATAAAAAAGTGAGGTGGACACGTGGGCCACTACAAATTCTTCTAGTAATACGACACGATTGTATATGTTATTCTGATAAAGAATTTGGTATTCACGAACGATGACGAGGTTTAAATAACAAGTTAAACAATATTTGGACGAAAATAAAAGCAGAAATTCATAGCAAACTTTTTTTTATGATTTTACAAACAACCAGTAAAAACGTCCATAATTCTTTCATATTCTAAATTATGTTTGTTGTTATAAAAGATAAACAGAGGTCTGGAAAAAGCATGATATGACACTAACAGGATTCGCTAATTGGAATATGTCGCACGGTAAAAACGATACAACATACAGTATTTCGAGCCAACAGAGCCAAATTCTTTAAAGATCGAGCAAATTGAAATAAAGCAAGAGGCAGTCACTACTTCTTCCAATAACCGTTTTTCCTTGCTTTATTGGAGAGGTAAGAATATAGGATTGTGCTAAATAACTTTTGACAACACAGCTTATATCCATTGTACACTCTGTCAAAGAGGTAATAACTGCACATCTAATAGAACCTCTTTTTGTTTCAGGGGTTCTGTCTTAACTCGTGAAAGTTTCACAACCTGAACTAACTTTTTTGTATGAGTGCCATATTAATGAGTCAGTGAATATGCATAGTGCTTAAGAACTTGGCGACAGCACAGCTTGGGAAGTGAGCCGAGGGGTTGGACGATACACTTTAAGGGTGGCGTAGGTAACTGCTTGCCTAATTGTACATACGGGGCAACAAAATGGCTAACTGGGCTAGTTGGGTCATGTGCATTCAGATGAAAGTGCATCGGAAAAACGAGGACAAGTAAGACAAGACAGCACAGAGCGCTACTTACAACTGGGCGTTTGATTAAAAACACACAATTATTTGTAGACACAATCGCGCTCCACGCATAAGAAGGCAAATTCCTTATCGGCAATAGGCACCGACGGTGCACTTACGAGAGCTTTCCTCTCCTGCCAGCCTTATATTTAACGCTTCGAATAGCTCTCTCTCTTCGTTTTGTTTATAGGTTTCCCGAGTATTATTGTTCTCCGCAGATTTGGTACCCACGGGCAACACGGACATCTCTTACAGTGGACAGCAGGATTGCTGATCGATAACGCGTGTTCGCGCTCCCGATCGTTAATGCAGCGCCCCGTCTGCCCCACGTAAACCTTTCAGCATGGCATTGATATCTAGTAGACCACTAACGTCTCACAGTCAACGAACTTTGTAGCATGTTTCGTGTCACATGGCGCTTTCACCTCTTTCTTGTTATTGATCTTTGAGCACCGTCTCGGGAATTCCTGCTGTTCATTTTTATTGGTCTTCATTCACGACTGGAAGCGGATACGTATCAGCGGTTCGCGAACGCGGTTGTATAAAGATCCAGTATAATTGCACGCGCACATGATGTCATCGAGTGCGCGTGCAATTGCACTGGATCTTTATACAACCGCGTTGCGCAACCGCTTTGCGAACGCGGATTCCGCCTCCAGCGTGCAATTTGAGCCGTAAGAGATGCCCGTGTGCGCCAAATCTGCAGAGAATAAGAATTCTCTGGGAAACTTGAAAACAAAACGGAAAGATATAGAGCTATTCGAAGCGTATAATATATAAGGCGGGCAGGTGAGGAAAGGTGCGCAAGTATACACCGTCGGTGGACATTACCAATAAGGAATTCGCCTTCTTATGCGCGGAGGGCAATTGTGTCTAGAAATAATTGCGTTTTCAATAAAACTTTCAGTTGTGAGTAGCGCTCTGTGATGTCTTGTCCTCCTTGTCCTTTTTTCTGGGGCGCTTTCACCTGAATAACTGAACATAGCCCAAACGGATCAATTTATACCATGCAGCATTTGGTCCCCTTGAGATGCTCTGCTTCTGAGTCACGCATGCGCAGTTCTGTTCTCTTCTCCATAAGTTGCGTTCTGACGCCACTTTGTGAGGCTGCGGATATTTTTTGCGGTTTGTGCTTGGCAACATATGGTTTTGCCTCAGTGAATAGAACGGCCATCCGAGTTCGAAGTTCGTTTCCGTGGTAAAATATTAAAAACTCAGCGAATGTCAGACCATGCGGACCATGAAAGATCCATCGACATATTTGCGATGCACGAAGGAATGGTGGAAAATCGAGTTCGAATGTTCCCCGAATGGCGTCAGGGAATTCATGATGCATTGTGGAAGAGCAGGCCATCTCTCGTCACTTGCGATTTGATGGAGGAAAGGGGAAGAAAACGTTTTAGAGAAGCGACGCTTTGCAACTTTTTATCTCGCAACGCATTCCCCTGACGTTTCGAAATCCTTACAGGACACATCAGTAGCACAAATTGTTTCCACGATGGATGCCAAAGGTCTTGGCTCAACTGACGCAGGCAGCAGAGACTTATGTCTACGTGGAGCTCACCTAAAATCTTATGCCACGATATCATAACGCCTTAGCATATAACGAGTTGACATCAAATGATGAATATTAATTGAAAATAAGGCATCTGACAAACAATGCTGGATAAGTCTTGTATTTAAAAGCGGAACTTACTTTATGGGCGCGCCGAGTGCCACTTCAACGATTGTACCTGGAGGAAATAGCAAGTCATTTCTCGTTGTTATTTTTTGTCAACACTAAATGTTTAAAACCGTGAAATATTTAGTCACAAAATGAATGCGTTGCTGTTTTGCGAGAAGTCATGAGTGATATTATAGCATCTATCTATATTAATACGTAAAAAATAGCTAAACAGCACGACTATTTTGTTATAACTACTTTATGACAGGTTTTTCTTGTGGTATCTATCATTTAAATAACACAACATTTTATGGCAAATATAAATATGCGTGATGCATGGTTATAATTTGCTTTAATTTTCAAGTTCCCATTTCTCGCCATTAACAATATGTTTAAAGCTTTTGTAATATTAGAGTCATAGAGCCCATAGAAAAGGCTGTTCCCTTTACATTATGGTCTTATGGTACTTACTGCAAGCTAGTATTCTGATGAAAATCAATTTAATATCATCGAGACATTCGACATTATTAGGAAAGCCAAACTTGTAGCAGAATCTGTGTCGCGAGGTTTATTGTGTAAGACTGCCTAAGCTTGTTTTTCCCCTCAAAAGAAAGCACCTGCACGCAAAATAACGAAAACCATTTATTTTTCAGACCTGAATAGATAAGCGCTCAACGTGCAATTGCAGCTTTCTCAATTTTAGAACCTTTTTTTCTGGAAATTTGTCATATCGCAAATCATAGTAAAGTGCATATTACCACACATTGTATATGACTCACACAGAGGCCTTATGGGGCCGCATGAATATTTCCAATGTTTGACGGTTTCGATGGGACCGTTCTGGATCATGATAATGATATATGCCTTAAGGATGTCCGACTTGAGGTTGCATTCGACGTGCTAAAGTAGGTGAAGTGTCCACCTGTAGCAGTGCAGCAGAGAAAAATAAGACTGACTTCACCTATGTGGTAACATTCTAGAGGCTGATGAAACTAAATATGAAAATTATAAAATCTTTATTCGAGAGCTTCCCACACAGTTTTGTTTACATAAATTTCAATATTCCTGCTGTCTAGAACGTGATGACTACAGCACATAACGAGAACCCATTTTGTAATTTCCACTTCATTATAAGTGGAGTTTCGTGTTCTCGGTAAATACTGAAAAACTTTGAAAATTAACCCCCTCCAATTCGGGGTTTCGAAAAAAACAAAAAACAAAAAAACAAATCAAAGCTGTCTTTGAATAAACAAAAAAACAAAAAAACTAAGCTTTACGAAAAGAAAGCATTTGTCTAGAGCTCTATTTTATAATCGCCTGGAACACAGCCCCCAACGAACTGTCCGGAAGAACCGTTTCGTGCTTCGAAACGACGCATTTTATCTTGTTTCTTTTTCTTATCGGTACGGGGACATTTTTGAAGTAATTGAGGCACGCGTATGTTCCATGAAGGTCGGGGAATCTCATGCCTGCGTCCCATTTTCTTTCCAATAAACATCGATAATCCCCGATTTTTCGTGGGCCTCCGAAATTTGCTACCGAAAATCGCAAAATTCGTGGGAAAAAATGAACCCCGAAAATAACACTTTCGAATTCGTAGAAAAATAAACCCCGAAAATACGGAACCGCTATTATAAGACACCGAAGCTTAAAAGGGCACTGCCAACCCAAAGGTAGTATATGTTTTTGTTGTCAAAAACTATGCAAATTGTAATCCTAAACACGCGAAAAATTACCGAAGCAAAAACAAATTTGCTCGTTTTTCCTATTTTGGCTCTTCGCCTCCTCGCTTCTTTTTACTTGTGACGTAAACGATTATGAAATTTAGAACCTTTGCAAGCAACGTTTCTATAATATTTAATAACGGCATTCGTAAAAGCTGTTTCTTAACGCAATTGCGAACGCACTACGGCCCTTCTCTTTGAAACACCGAAAATCGGAGTCCGCAGTGATGTCGCCTCCTGGCTTTTTATCCTCCCTCGGAAAACATGGCGGCGCTCGACGCATGTAGCACTGAGGATGATCGGTGAGTCGGGGAATCGGACGAAGTTCTTTATATTATGTGCCCAACGACCTCTCAGACTTCAAAAAGGAAATCTTCAAACGGTCAAAACGTGAATGGACCTTTTCCGAGAAGCGTTCTGCGCACGCGCGAGCGCCCGATGCCAAGCGGCGGAAGTTGGCACCAAAAATCGAGGAAATTTGGAAGGAGCCTGTAGATCAGCGAGTAGAAAACGTAATTGCAGCATACATATAATTGTGATACGCAAAAAAGAAAGCGGACGGAAAGAATAACACGACGTTTAAGTGGACGCCACGGATGCCCCACTTGGACGGCGCGTTGGGCACGCCCCGCTGCTCAGAGAACGAAGAAACTGGTAGCGTAGCTCCCATTATCGATTGGTAGCGCAGGTAGGTCCCTTCCTCGATTTTTAGATTCGTGCAGCCACCGCCTGGTGCCGTCGGTATGTGAAAAAGGTCCATTGGGTTTGGTGTACTGTCTGTGTACCGCAGTTTCGCTTGTGACTCCTCCGGGGCAGCCTTTCACGCAGAACCTGCGCGACGTGGCCCCCTCACGTCGCTCACAAAGTCCTCTGCACGTTCTCTTCGACCTCACACAGTTTCAAAGAATTTGAGATTGCTGAAAGAGCCCTAAAAGAACTTCAAACTCAAAAGTGAAGCCTCGTCTGCTCACAGCGATAGGCGGCACGCACGGGGCGGTTGATCGTGGGACGCGGGCGAACACGACACGGAGGCGTGAGAGAAACTCGAGTTGCAGGACGACTCAATCTTTGACGTCACTGCACTGGCGCGGACCGCGCGGGAACTTCAGATTTGGCTTTTGGAAATTGCTTTTTACTTCACATATACTGAGTTCCCAAGTTTCGAATTTTGAAGGTAATGTCCAGGCATCGTTTTCAATCGTTCCGGATAATAAAAAATAATGATTTTGACCTGTCAGTGCCCCTTTACATCGACGCCGGCCCCTAGCTGATACCTCAATGAGGAAAAAAACATTTCTAAAGAAGGTTTTGGCAAAAATAATGATAATGAAAACCAAGTCAATGCCATTTTAGACCCCATCTGGTGGATATTTGAAAAGAAAAATACCCCGAAGTTGTCCGCAGAAAAGCCCATCAACTTACCTATAATCCATTAATCCATGTCCAGCTGCACGAGTCACCTTTGACACTTTGACAAAGCACAGAGGGGCCTGCACCTTGACCCCTTCCCCTCTCTCAGCTGAGTATACTATAGAAACTCGTTCATAATGCAATGAATAATATAAAACTCACTCCGAACCCCATATCTTAAGCACATCGCCACAGGCGCAGCCTGTCTTCAAGAGCCATTTAAAGCCTGTCGTCAAGGTCGAATTTTCACTCGACCGCCTCATACATTCGTCGCATTTAAACTAACAAAGCACTCCACAGACCGTATACATAAAACGCGAAATCCCAAATGAAGATGTGACCAGTGGTCAGTGGCCCAGTGTGGCGAGTGTCATGTTAGCTGTCCCCAACGCGAATGCCCATACAAGTTGCGTTGACACGTGCATTGTGCCACCGAAATCCGTTCAGTCACGGTATCTAATGCCTGGAGGGTCCGGTCCCCTCGTGTGTTGGAGGGTCTGGGGTGCCCGAAGAACAAAATTCTTGGGGGCGGCGGGGGTGGACAGGGTACAACAATGAACGGCTCTCTGTCCAATTGTTCGCGGACACGGATCTTTGAAGGGTGCGGGGGTGGTGATGACAAACGGCCGCAAAGAAGAAACAAATTCCCTTTTTTTTTGGTGCCCTTCTTGCTACATGACGGGAACAAGAGTGGAGGTGGTGTGGTGTGTGTGGGCGCGCCGTGTAAAGTGATCGCTCACCTGCTCACTTTGATGTCTTCGTTACAGGCGTTGCTTCTCCTGAAGAAGTGAAGGGACGTACTGTACGTGGCCGGCCGTGGTGTGTCTGGAGGGTCACGGTAAATAGATTTCCGTCAGAGTTTCCATGAGCACTCTCACTTTTTGGTGGCTTTAGTGCTTCAATGGTAAAGCTGCCTGCATATCTTCACAGTAGGACGACACAAGGTTTTTCAAGTTGTGCCATGACAAATTTTCGAAGGCTGTGAAAGGATTGGTAATTGCGTCTCCTTGGCGTTTCTGTGGCATGTTCATTCAGTTTGAAGTAGGTCTGATTTAGAAATTTTAAGCAACGTAAGCGGAAGTTTCTAACGTGATTTCACTTAGAGGCCTAGTAAGTTAAAAATATATTTAGGAGAATCTTATACTCCGTTTCATAATTATACCCCTGTCAGACTGGCAATCAAATGTGAGTTCCATCAAATAACCTTTATGTTTTGGGCGAATCAGCTCGCGATCTGTCGAGCGTGGAATGCGCCACGCCTGGAGTGTCGCGCGCTGATTGGTCGATGGCTCAATTGTCATTCGATGTTATTGACTTTTAATTGCCAGTCTGGCAGGGGTATTAGTATACAACGCTGTATGAGCGCGCAAGCAGCTTTGACAGCGTTGTACACAAAGTATAAAACGGAGTATAGTTGCAGTGTGATGAAGACAGTTTATCGCTGAGCTGCTAATGACAAATGCATTATCCGTTTTGGTTGGATTCCCAAGTTTAGTCTCCAAAAATACATCAAGTTAAAGAGTTAGAGAAAATTCTTGGTGTGAACTAATCTTGTTAAAAAATTCTGTCGGGAAAGTAAAACAACCGCTCTTCTTGAAGATTTCACCACGAGAAAGGTGTACGGGCTATTTTTACGAGGGTCTTACGTGATACAAGTGCAAGGTTCAGCATGTTTTCAGACTGCCGCATTTCGTCTCGGTAATCAAAACAAAAACAAAAAAACAGTCTTTTGGAACTTGTTTAAACGTTCATTCTACAAAAGAAAACACGTGTCGTATTCATAATCGGTTTTTGTCGTGCCAATATGCAACCATGGTAACTTGTGAATGCGGTATCCCACTTGCGATTCAAGAATAACCAGAAAGCGGCTCAAAAACGATACGAACCACATACCAAGAACGACTAGGCACAAGTCAATTGTCAAACTCGTTACCACTTGCAATAGCACGCTATAATGTTCTCAAACACACGGTACAGGCCGGTTCACACATTGGCGTTTGAGTGTAACGGAGGGCGTTGTGACAGCTTGTGACCGCTTATGATGAGAGAACGCACTGGTGCCACCTAGCGTGTAGCTTTGGAACACTTCGGATCTAAGACATGTTCCCTAATTTTTACGCGCATCATTGAGTTTGAGTTTATTCGATAAAAATACATTGTACAGAATTCTCTCGGGGGACATGGCTAAAGGTACTTTGAGTGCCTGACAGGGTCCATGCCACCCTCTTTCACTGCTTTTTTTTTCTTTATTTTTACTGTGGGCTCGAAATATTCCATATAATATTCATATTAAAAAATAGTGCAAAAAAAAAAAAGAAGAAAACGGGACAAAAAGACGAATAAGCACACAGAACAAGCGCTAACTCTCAACCAGTCGTGAAAGAATCGAACTTGTCGCCAACACTTTTTAATATGAATGTCAATTACCAACTTGCCCAGCAGACCAAGCTTTTACATTCCATATAATGTTATGGGCGACAATTTCTCATAGATAGCGCGTAGATTTTATCTCGGAAATATTGCAAAATCCTCAGTCTATAATAGTTGAAGGCAGAACAGAAGCGTTCTTCTTGTTATCCGATGACGCCAGCGTGTTAGTGTCCTCGGCGTATGACCAGACTAAAGGTTTTGGGGCTTTTTTAGAGAGTCAAATCTACGAACTATCTACGAGGAATGGTCGTCGGAACTGTTGCGAGCCCGCTGTAAACTAATAATGAGTCAAGAAATGGGAAGTATACTCGGGCGGGAAACGTTCCAGCAATATCTGATATAGATGGCGCCAGCGTTCGTTCTGCCGTCGCAAGCGGTCACAGTCAAAGGAACATGTGAGAACCAGCCTTGAAGAGAAACTCCGGCGGTTTCTGAACTGCCCTAACTCTAAACAGATTCTCAGGAATACCGGGCTCTTAAAAGGCTGAATCTCATGTAACCGATCTAGCGAGCGACGAGATGAGCGACACCGACGAGAGTCGGCGACGAGCGACGGAGATTTCTCACTGTCGCACGTCGCTCGGTTTTGGATTTTTAGCAAAACGTCACTGATCGCCTTGGTCGTTTACTCCGTCGCTTTCATCCTATTTGCCTCGTCACGCAACCGACCAAGCGACAGCGAAGCGGGTCGCCGCCGATTGTCTCGTTGCTCGCCGAAACGGTTACACGCGGTTTATACTTTACTCTTGCCGGCATGCTATTAATTATTTTTAATTCAAAATAGCTATTGAGAAAGATGGCAAATAAATGCTATGCCAAAACTAACAGTCAACGTTTCCCACGCGTGCCAGTGGGGTGACGTCACATGTTGTATGACTTGCAAGTCAACACTGACGTCACGTTTTGAGTGTCACCAGAAGAGCCCCTTGGCCTTCGCAGACCAATATTTAAACTTCGATAACTTCGTGAAAGAAACAAAAATTGTATCAGGGAGAGCTGGGTGTCGATTGAAAATTTTAATCTGTTAATCACAACACTTCAATGATTAATTAATCCATCAATCGGAGTCGTTCATTTCCCTGCAAATTAATTAAAAAGCAAAAAGAAAAAGATATCCTTTTGCTGATTGTGTGACAAACCACGCAATATACAATTTCGATTATGAATCAACCGCGATGTGTAGTTGAGACAGGTTCGAAGACACTCACACTCACAGATTATTGCTTCAGCTGCATGAGGCAAAGAGTTTTGTTGATATTCTCCGGCAAGAGCGATTTCCTTTGATTATTCACAATAGTCTCTGCGGCACTGAACGAACACTCGCACGGCGTTGAATTGGCCTGGACACGTGTAACCGTCTGCACTGTTCTGAGTTATATATCTTGGCCCTATAGTTTACTTTAGCTAGAAACTTTCACCTAAAGCTTCGCCCTTCACATCGGTTGTACTGTCCACGTCTGCGTGGTGAAAGCGTTTAATTTTACTTCCTTTGGTTGATCTGAAAATTTTACCCATTAACCAATTAAAATTGATCGCGATTAAATCACGAATTGATTAATCGGTAGGTTAATCCCTAGTTCCGATACGTCTACTATTATTGCGTTGAGCCGACTCCGACACAAATCGGTGACCATCACAATATCGCCGGAACAGATCAGTGCCTCTGTCCGCTCGTTTCTAAGAATCTATCGGCTGTATATGGACCAGATGGCAGCCCGTGCTGTGCGCGTCGACGCAAAGTCGAAGTCAGCGACCGTCTTCTTCGGGGAACATGCGTATGCAAGCCGACAGGATGCGCGTCACCGCGATCCATAAACGTGCCACAATAGGCCGCGGACAAGCCTAAGAACCACGATCAATCACCGCCCCCGGCGAAACGTCAGTCTTGCTTTCTTGTCGTTGATTCTTTTTTTCAGGCTCCACACCGTTTGGGTTGGGTCATCGCAGCAAAGAAGCGGACCTAAATTTGGGTGTCGCGTCGACCGACCCAGAAACGTCTGTTGTTCTCCCTCTGCTTCGACCATCTTTCTGTGTTTCTTTTGCTCCTTTCCGTGCATTTTCGATGTCGTCCGTAGTTCTATACCGCGCGAAAATCACCGCATGCTGGGCGCCCGCGCGCTCGCGTTCCGTGCTTGGGCGCGGACGCATGACAAGCGATGGGGCGCAAGCTCGAGCGGTCGGTTGGGTGATGTGGGGAAACTGATATACATACGTAAAACAAATTGACAACGGCAAAAAAAAAAAGAAAAGTGAAATGCAAAAGTTTTAAGACGAAAACAAAAACAAACAAAAAAAGTAAAAGGTCCAACTGACAATTTTTGGAGTCTGTTTCTCTTTAACGCATGCGCTGGATGAGGTTTAATTCACTTAGATGTTGGCCCCCTCCCTTCTCCCGGCCTGAAAATATTCGTCCCAGCCGCAAAACTGGAGCACAATTCGTGATCATTTATGAACGTATGATGGATGGTTGTACGCGTGGTTTTGGTGTCAAGCTCTGTGAACCAATGTTCATATAATGTTACGCACTAACAACAAAATTAAAAAAAAAGAAAAATAAATGATCCAGATTGTTCGGGTTCGTGGTAAAATCTGCGCGGTCAGCCTATATGATCAACAAAAACTTGCCTGTATCTTAATGGCGTGATCGCGATAGTCGTGTAATTTGATCTATTTTAAATTTGTCATTGCGTTCCCCTGCGACTAGAATAGTAACGAGACAGGAATTATGCGCCATAAAAGGAGACATGTCACAGTGGTTATTTCTTTCAGATGTGAGTCGAACTGCTCCAAACAACAACATGAACGACTTATTTTTATGCACTTTATCCATCGAGAAGGCAGGTGAGTGATGCGATAGTAGCCGTCACGTACCGATGTTTTAGCGTCACCACTGCTTTTCATAGGTTGTGTCGAAGGTCACTCTTAAGTTGCATCCCATAACCTTCATATTATTCTATTGGGGCACATCAACCAAAAATAGCTTGAACTCCTATTTTCAAGACTCATCCACATATATGTTTCTCTTGCTGACAGCATTTTGATCAGTACAGGAATGACCGTCGTATACGAAATCGCTCTGTTGACTCCAATACCATAGCCTCCTCTATACTGACAAAGCCTGGCAGATCGCCACGAGAAGCGGTCGCCGAAATGGAAAATGTGGAGCGGCAGACAACGGATGAGAGCAGAGCCACGTGACTGGCGCACCTGCTGCGGCGAGACACCGAAGCACACTTCTCCCGAGCGAACAGGTGCGTTTCGGGTCCTCGCCGCTGCAAAAACTGTGCACTGACGTCAAGGTTCCCCGAAAAATGGCTCTTTGATGGTCTGTACTACCAGAACCTCGCGCTCCGAATCTGCGACCGGGCACTCTATGGCTCCGTCGTCGAACTACCAGGCTTTGTGAGTATAAAGGAGGCTATGCCAGTACTCATTCAGCGTACAGTCATAATTTCGTACTTTGTTTGGGGCAGCGATTTGCAGTGTTTTCGTGTTTGGATAACTACAGTAATACTGCCTAATGTCCCACAATCTGTGCAACAGAGTAGGAGTCGTGGAAACAGATGTGGAAGGTACAAAAGATATAGTATGTGATCACATTGCCGCAATCTCCGATGTCTGCTGATCGAAAACAACAATCTCGGGAATCGTCGCGTGACGGAAGCTGTCAATGACTTATGAAGGCAGGAAGATTCTGGAGGCGACATGGTGCCACCAGGGCTGAAGCCGGGAGAGACTTCCGGTATAGAGGGACACGCCCCCAACGATGACCAAAAGACGCTAGTGGACGGAAAGGACACCCCTTGCGGCACCCTTGGGAACGTTCTCGCCGATCGCGACCCCTACTTCCGTCTTCACTTGGAATTTTTGTCGTTTGTCGCCTCCTCTTCTTCCCTATCCTCCATGCAATTACTATACCAACTACCGATGCCTCTTGTGGTAGGCGGAATAGCGGATCCAGGCTGGTTTTGCTGGGGTCGAGTGGCACCACCGGTGGCCATTGCTTGACACCAGCAAATGCATTGAACCCTAAGGGAAGAAAACGTGAAAAAGTGAGATTTTTCTCATTTATATTATGGTCTGGACGACGAGACTTCGACGAAGTTTTCTTAGAATGGTGAGAAATGTTTGTGTTTTGATGTCAATACTTCCTACACTAAAAGTTTTAGGGGTAAAAATACTTTTCTATCCTTCGTTGACTTCGCGGCCAGAAAGGTTTGTTTACTATTATATTTTTCTTACGAAGGGTTGCAGATTGCATTTGAGGCATTGTTTTTGTGTCCAGATGAAAGCAGACGATGTCTGATGACAAATCTACTTTTTTTGGCTAAAGTGGCTTCTCTTTTGAAAACACTCCCATAAGAAACTGTGCTCGTGTTGCGAGTTATTTTAAGCAAATACGGGGGTTTCGAAGCATGACTATAACGATTTGGACCAGACGAGCAGACAAATTCCGTCGTTCGCAGCAGACGACAGAGATTGGCACGCTGCTTGTGTAATTTAATAACTTTCAGTTACTGACGACTGCAAATTCCGTCATAGTGTTCTTGCAAAACCTCATAAATGTTTATTTACAAGACACTTCACAGGAGCTTCAAAACGTTCACTTTCATCCATTCCTCCCATAGACTTGCATGTATTGCCTGGTGTCAAGCAAGCAATGGCCGCCGATGATGCCACCGTCGGTGCTCCCGATCCACGATCTAGCCTACTACTATAATAGAGATCAGTGGTACCAAAATAACTCGCGAGATGCTATCTTTTCAGATTGTCTGGCACCGAGGAACCCACACACTCTGACCCCGGTTGCGCACCGTCGTCGAGATCTGCGGTACTCCTTCTCAGCTTTTGATTGTTGCTCAGAAGGCGTGGCAATCTGACAAGCCTTCGAGTGACTATCAAATCTTGTGGAGACGCCAATTCGTCATATCGAGCCCGGGAAATCCCCAAGATCTGCGTCACCGTGACGAAGAAGCCGAGACATTTTTTTGGTTGTTGACTGCTTGTTTACGCTCATGGATATTTGGTTATATATATAAATATATATATTGTATGTCATCTCCTGACGAAGCCGAGCCTTTGGGCGAAACTGTCGTAACATGTACAATAAACTTCCTAATATAGTAACTCCGAAAGTACGTACCTTTGACTTGTTACATTATCCCGGTCCAGTGTTCTCAAACTACTCTGCCTCTCTCTCTCTCTCCCTCACCTCACTCACTCACTCACTCACTACACACACACACACACACACACACACACACACACACACACACACACACACACACACACACACACACACACACACACACACGTGTGTGTGTATGTTAGATCCTAAAAATGAAATCTTTACGTCGACAACAGACAATGAGTGACCCTTGCACACCAAGCCAGTCGCCTGCAGCTTGTAATAAACGCAAGTTTGTAATTGCTTCCTTGCGGGTTCTAACGGACCTACTATATGAAAGGTCGTAGTGAGTGTTTTAACTCAACGAGTGTGATCTGGTGCTCGTAGCCATCGAGTTAACGTGACTGCCTAGAGAAGAAAAAAAGATCAATGAAAGTTAGTGTGTTTCGTATCATTGTGATTCGATCAGGTCTCATATCCGACTCAGTAATATAGTATACTTATTTTTAATATAATACAACGTTAGCAGACGGCTTGCGGAGATATACTCGCAAGCACATGGAGTGACGGTGCTATCGAGGCGCCCTATACGTTATGTGGCCTCTATGCTCGTTTATTCTTGTACATTGTATACGTGCGATGTTAGATTTTAAAGAAATCTGGAAAGTATGCTTTGCCGCAAGGCACTTGGGAGATTGAATCGCTGCATCTACGAAAAGAACTAGGCGAATAACGGGGCTGGTAATATGTCTAAACCTTAAAAAGGCGTTTGTGCTGCGGTGCATGATCCATGACGTTTGACCATGCTCCATGCCGCAACACATACCGTTTTTTTTTGAAAAGGGGAGGGTGAGTTAAATTGGTCAGTCTTGTCATTCGCTGAGAGCGCCCTCTGTAAACTGCAGCGACTAACTCTCCCAAAGCTTTGCTCGACAGTAGTAGAGTGTGTTTTGAGGTGTGTCGATTGCTACCTAAAGCAGAATGTCAATGTTTCTGTTAAAACGGCCAACAGATTGATATTTTTTAACTAGCGAGCAATAAGCAACATTTAAAGGGGTATTCACACGGGGGAGATATCCCTCCTTTGCTCCCGAGGATGCGCATCACGTGGTAACAACGTCACGTTTCGCGCGGAGCCGCCATGACGTAGACCTCCCAGGGGGATGGACGGAGCTTTTGCTCGGGCTGCACAAACGCTCCTTCCCACCTTGCCGTGGGATCTTTTTGCAATTGGTGTTATTTTGTTCGCGTGACTGGCACAACTTAGCAGACTTTGCTCCGCGATGATGCCGGCGGTGTGGCATCAGTGATTACGTAACTTGTTTTGACTTGCGCTGTTGCGCATGTCGTCCGAGGCACCCGAAGGATTCTTCGATATTCATCAATGCCGTCCTCAAGCCGCGATCCTCGCGCGGCTGGTTTTTGATTCCACGTCCTTTGTGTTGCGTCGATCCATTTAAGAACCATCTTTCTTTAAGCAGGAAGCAGTTCGGCGTCCTCTGCATCTAGCAGCGCTGGTGCCATAATCGCGTACCGCCGTTTTATTTACTCCATTTTTCTACTCTCGCGTCAGCGCAGACAGAGCCCTGTTGTCGAGAGTGCGACCGCTAAATGAGTCTGATAACACTAACCTTCCTTTCGGGTCCCCGCCGTGTGAATGCTTGAGTCCAAGAGGAAGTCCCGCTGGTTCCCGCCGATTACTGACGTCACGCACATACTTCCCGAAAAGCATCCCTCGTGTGAATAGACCGTTTTATCGTGGGTAGCGCCATTTTGAGAGCGAGAGAGAAAAGGAAAGGGCTACCGGCGCTTTCCTCCTTTCTGATTGTGTAGAAGGAGTGAAAGTCCCGGATGAGAGGCTTGGCCGGTGTTGGGTGTCTGCCGTGCCCCAACTTCGTTCGCGCTTTTTTTTCTGTTTTAAACTCGCAAACTTAATTAGAGCCGTGGTCTGTGATGGCGAGAGTTCCCCTGTCATCGGGACACCATTGCTCGGTGATAGGGTGCACGAATAAGGACAGAAAGCGCCGAATACTGTCCGAGGACCTATGTAGCTTGCATGGAATCCGGCAAGGCAAGTGCGGCTGCATTGTTTCTAAGCTCCATCGCTTTCCGTATGACTGGAAATGATGAACCATTCATCAATTTTTGCTTGCAATGGGCCTATTTCAACGTAGCCGTTTGGTAGTAATCAACAAGCGATACACGAAACGGGAACCTCAATTAACTTTTGTAAACACCCGGAGCTGCTACAGATCGTTTTGCCGCGCTGCTTTTCTCTTGCGTGTCCGTGTTCCTATATTTCCTTGTGGATGAACGACGAAGACGTTCTAGATGTACTTATATAGAACCGCGGAAAGCCTCAAGGCAGCCACGAATTATATTACTATTTGATGCAATATTTTGAGTACCAACCTCCAATTTCTATCGCTGACACGTTCGCTGCCGCTGTTCTCCCCGTCGCCGCACTGGCGGATGCCATGACTCGAACAAAGAAACGTGCCCACTGGGCTCGAAAACGCAGATCGCAACACACGAGACGTACCCTGCAGCCACTATCCAGGTCTTCGAAGCGCCCAATCAACGGAAACAACCTACCAGCGGCACTCCAAGGAGCGCTTTTGCCGGCTCTCTGGTATCGCGCAGGAGATCGCGATTCAGGAAAACCGAGAAAACTACCTTTTCAACAATTTCTAGCCTCACCCAGAGTCGGAAATAAACCTTCAACTAAGTTTTGTAAATGATAAAATCGAGTCAGTCACCACTGCAAATGATCAATATTAAGATAAATTCAGCTACAAAATTTTACAAGCTGAAACAGCAATTATCACGAGAAAACTGGCACGCACCTTGCAAGCGTACCCCATGTTCATCGGCGGTGCAGCATTCGGTGCGCGCTCCATTCACAAAATGTTCCGAGCACAGTCGAGAGGATGGGGTTGAGGAAACGCTTTTCGGTTTACGGACGCAATCCACTGCTGCCGATCACGTGGAAAGCGATGGACCAGCCGCTCTCGCCTTGCCGGATTCCGTGCAAGCTACGTAGGTCCTCGGAAAGTATTCGTCGATTTCTGTCGTTATTCGTGCACGCTACGACCGAGCAATGGTGTCCCGATGACCGGGGAACTGTTGCCATCGAAGCCTGTGGCTCTAATTAAATCTGCGAGTTTAAAACAGAAAATAAAGCGCGAACGAAGTTGGGGCACAGCAGACACCCAACACCGGCCAAGCCTCTCATCCGGGACTTTCACTCTTTCTACACAATCAGAAAGGAGGAAAGCGCCGGTAGCCCTTTCCCCTTTTCTCTCTCGCCCTCTTTCAGTAAAACGGTCTATACCCCTTTAGATTGAGCAATGTCCTTCGTAGTGGTTGGAAAGTACAATACGTCTGAATTTCTAGTCACAGAAACAGACATTTATTTGCAATCATGTTCAGTATTCGAGGTAAACGATAACACAGCTGGAATTGTAGGTTGACCGTCAAAACTTTTCTGTAACATCAGAGAACTTGTGAAAACTGCACGCCTAAAGAACAATTACTCGGTACAAGCTAAACCATGTTTTTGTATCAGATTTGGAGATATCGCCTAATGTTCGCCACTGGAAATGGGAATATAAGAGCTTCGCAGGCTCATTTTCTTGGCGCAAAACGTGTCGTGTTACCGTGCAGAAAATGGACAGCGACTACGGTAACGTCTAGAGAGAACAAAAAGGAAATTTGAACTGTTTTCTTTTGTGAAAAACGTACCCATTGCTAGTAAACATTAGAACAATATATCTTGCTATAAAAGACGTAAGTCTAGTTTCCTAAATGGGATTCATGAGGGTTCAAACCCTTTTTGCGGCGATCTACTCATTCGAATAAATTCCATGCAAATAGAAACGGCTCAATCAACTGATTATTCGCTAAGTACTTGCTCATTTGAAACCTCTATTTTCAAGATTTGAGGTGGATAGCGGTGCACAGTTACCGAAACTTACTAGCGCCGAACCCTACAATTATAGTCACATCGAATAAAGTCAACATGTTTACGCGTATTATCTATTATTTATCGGATAGCGATATTGAATTTACTGTTCAAAAGATAACTCCTGGTGTCTGTGTAATTCAACAATGGTCACGTCTTTTATTTAAATGACTAGAATCGGGAGAATCTGCATCATTCCAGCTCTTATCACCCAGTCGAAACACTTAGTAACTTAACTGTGAACGCAAGTGCGGCGGTTGATACATCGCATAGTACTATTCCGCATACTTACAACGTGGCACACAACAAAGATGGCAGCATGCAGATGGCGATAGCTGGAATGGTGTATACAAGTTTACAAGTACGACCCTGGGCGGCGCCATCTTGGTGCCGGTGTGTCAATCATCTGATAGTCAAATCTAGCTAAGCCTGCCACTGTGGCCAGACTTGCCTTTGAGGCGCTGCTGCTTACACGCCTATGGACTTCCAATTATATTACGTGAAATGATCTTTGGCTAGATGTTTGGCATTTCGTGAAGCTCCAGATAAAAGCGAGGCTCGACTCTGCTTGGTTGATGGGTGGGAAAGGAGGGGTGAAGTGCTCGACGCTCATTGGCTAACAGGAAGTTATGTGACTAAAGGGGTAGGCGAGGAGGACCTCCACCACCTGTGAGCACTGAGGGAGAGGAGCTCGAGAGTATAGAAGGCTCTGGAAGATCGCCAAATTTATCAGCCCGATTTGCGGCAGTTTTGCTTCATTCTAGGAACAACTATCAAGTGTCCACATGGTACGTAGTTAAACTAGATGATGAAGAGCGCCGCAGCCGTAGGCGTCTAGCGTCTAGAAACTTAGAGTGTCGCTAAACGTTTGTGATCCTAATCTTATTTTTTTTTTAGTTGAAGAAAAAGACACTCGTCAGTTTTTTCTAAATACATTGGAACATTCGTCTGTAGACGCGTGTCTTGTATTAATGGCACTATTGGAGAAATAAACGTTGACTTTCACCTTGCTCAACGGAGAGCGTTCGCTGAACGCATTTCACCGAAACTGTATGACGAAGTTTATTAAAAATGGTCTACCAATTGTGAAAATTCGTGGCCAAAGTTGGACCCTCGAGTCTGTCTGCTTGATACCAGAACATAAAAACCTGTGAGACGGAATAGACTGTAAAAGTTTCTTTCAACTTTCAACTTTATTGTTTCTCTCCAGGGAGAGGGGAGGTAGGAAAAAAAAGCAGACTGTTGTCGCTTGACAGAGTTTCTTCTGCTCCTTGCTGTATCTGACAAAATTCCTGGGAACAAACACATTAGGAAGCACTTCACAATATGGGCCAGGACTTTTACAAGCACGGTTTGAAGTTGGGCAGTAACAGCAACAAAATATCGACACTGTTGAAAAAAAGACAGAAATAAATATATGTCAGATTATTTAGAGTATCTAAGAGTGACGGGGACTGCAGAAGTGGAAATTGTTGTAAATTTGAGCAGCTCGACTCTTCGGGTGATGAACGCGGGCACTCAAGAAATGATCACAAATAACCTTTTTATATATATAATAAAGAATACTTTTATACACGTTCAGTTTCATTAAAATTAGTGATGTTTTAGTTCATTTTAAATGTTTCCTTTGCAATTAGTGAGGATTCAATGGACAAAACAAACAGGTATTTTGTATTGACTTGACCAAAATGCTTCTTTAAACTTCCTTTTTAGTGTCCATTTGCTAACAGGTTCTGTCGCAGTTGTAAATGCGCAACAGTGAACAATCTCCCAACCTCGCGTTCCAGGTGCTTACAATCTTTCAAAGCTACGAACTAACCCCTACCCGCAATTGTGTTACACTCACGTGCAATCTGGAACATAACCATCAAAGGCAGCAACGTTGCGTCGCCCCATCTGGCGCGCCTCGCAGCAACATGTTCTCCTTTTCTATAATATGTGTACGGGTATTTTTATATAGTATAAGTTTGCGTTTATGTTCACTGCCGTTTCTTTACGGACACCTTCAAAACACTTACGTCACGTTGAGAAAGAAAGAAAAAAAAAAGGAAAGAAGGAAAAACGGGCGAGACGCAAACGGAAGGAGGACGTGGTTCCCTGGGAACGAGGGTGCTTTTACGGGAGGGGCGCTCCCGTAGCATGCCCTGGTCCCCCCGGGTGTCAAAGTAACGGTGGCGGAGGAGAAAAGCTGAGGGGCGGAGAGGGAGAGGTTAAGGGTCATGCGGGTTCAAGATGTGGATTGACTTAAATTGTTTCTTTTCTTTCTTTTTTAAGTCCCGCTTGGCCGCGGGCCGGGAGAAAATGTACACGAAATGAAACGAAAAAAGAAAAACGGGAGGGGTGCGATTTTGTTCATTTTTTTTTGGTGTGTGTTCACCTTAAGGTTTAAGAGAAGGCATTTGTGTGGAGGGGGGACGGGCTTTTATTCTCCTTAACGTTTTGTAAGTAGGGCACTAATGTTGATTCGAATTCGCGATGGGTGGAGCCAGTCCTTCTTGAAGGATCTTTCGGGGTCTATTCGCCACTTTTATTTATGTTGGTTCTCGTGCTTCCGAATTTTCTTTTATTGTTATTGTGTGCTGACGTATTTCGTGAGCACACATTTCTTTTTTCATGCCCCCCCCCCCTCTCTCTCCGTTTCTGACACTGAAGAAAGAGAGAGTTCTATTTTTTTTTTCACGGGTCCTGAGCGTGGGAAAAAAACACAACCAACCTTTTCTTGTTATATTACACTGGGATTTTAATGCTCCTTCGTTTTCCTTCTGTTTTTACGTCTCTATTTTTTTCGTACTTTCACTACTTCTTTTTTTCTTTTTTTGCAAAACAAACGACTGCTTGTCGGGAATTAAAACATTTCGTTGCTAGTGATTGCTATAAAACATAAGTTACCATAAAAATGAAAGAACAGTTTACGCATGGATCTCATCGCTGATGTAGCGCAAAGTGAGCGCTTTGCCTATAGCGCCCAGTGAGTGCTGCAGTACACGTGTGAACAGGCCTGAACACAAAACGAAAAATATCTTTGGCAGATATGACGCCACGTGTACTCGCTCTCACAGATAAAGTGATGAGATGTTCGCTAGGTGAGGGGTACATTTTTAAATCCAAGTTTTCAAAGCTAATAGTTTGAAGAAGAAGAAAAAAATAAAATAAAGGAAGATCCATTGGTGGATCCTTAGAAAAATGCGTTAGCATGACCCTTAACAAACATCACACACGTCCCTCTTTGGGAAACGCTAACGCTGACCCATTCACCTTTCTCTTAATTTTCTCTTTTAGCTTCTCTTTTGTTTCTTCTAATTTCGCGGCCTCTTTTTGGCTTCGTTACAGGGTCAGCGTTAGCGTTTCCTCCAAAAAGATGTCTGTGACGTTTCCAAGGGTCATCCGAACGCATTCCCTTAAGAACCCATCAATGAATCTTCCTTTAATTTTGTAGCACACAGCACGGCACACGTGCTGCCTGCAAGTTTAGAGTCGCCCCAGCATCCGCACGCGCATTGGCTTCCACCTTGTAGACGTCGCAATTCCTCTCGCCTTTCTCCTTCGCTACTCTCCTCTCCCTCTACGCGGCGCGCTTCCCTTTCCACTGTTTTGCCCACAGACGGACGCCATCAGCTTTCCCCTGTCGTCTGGGTACTAACGCTACCGCATTACTGGCGCAGTCATCCAGCAGGCGTGGTTTATCGCACCTCAATTTGGGTCATTTTGGTTCCAGCTTCAGCCTGGCGACTCGCGAGGTCCCAATCAGGAATGCACTGTGGCTCGTCGCGATCGAGCCGTCGGCATAAGGATTCTACAGATTTAAAAGGGGAAGCAACCCAAACCACGGAAAGCGTTTCAAATTGAACGGCGGACACGTGCGTAGAGTGACTGCTAGATGAGGGGTCCATTTTTAAATCAAAGTTTTTAAAGCTCATATTTTGAAGACCTCAATGCTCGATACCTTGAAATATATCCACTATTTCTTTTTTCTCTCAAACAGCCGCGTTTTTGGCTTAATCTATACCCCCGTGCAAGAGAGCAGACGAAGTTGCGCTCCGTATAGGCACACCTATAGCGTGTCCCCAAAATACATTTAACTATAGGCTATTTTTGCGCCGCAAAATCAAACTATGCGTGTCGCCGAACGCTCGTTCTCCGCCCAAATGTATAGCGCTGGCGATCCTAACCAGACGTGAGACATTTCAGAACTAACCGTTATCTTATACAAAGATTATCATTGCTTTTCTGAAAAGTCTTATAGGAAAACGGGGCTCGTTTTCGGTAACTGGCGTCATTCAGCTCCGTGTATTCCAGAGCTCCGTGTCGGCCACAATTTTCCCCCGAAAGTTTGAGAAAATCACTTATAAATTTTTAATAAAAATAACTGTTATTTCAGAAACTCTGGCATCTGGTTCGGACCGCTATAGAACCACGTTTAAACGTTCGTATGTAAAAAAATATTTTTAGAAATTTTATTGGGACACCCTGTACATTGGCACGGCAGCAGGCGGTGGCCTACGACAGGTGTCTGTTCTGTTGTAGCCTGCAGCCGGACAGAAGCTAGTAAGTCCTGCAGCCAAGGGAGGTAACGTCGCCACACAAGTGATACAGTTGGTCGTTTATGTGCAATCGTATATACGTACAGCATCCGATATTGCCGGAGCGCAAAGCTCTCCTTCGGTCGTTACGCTCGGCTGGCCCATGCAGCAGAAGGAGCGCGATTACTCTCTACACTGTTAGCAAAAATAACACGCCCGGATGTGTAAACCGTTGTCCCATAGCGGACACGTCAAAACGTGTTTGTTTTACACGCACGCCATGTGTGTTATCCGTCTACACATATGACGTGCCGTGTAAAGCGAATACGATACACCGTGTCTGCCTTCCACGAAACACGACGGAGCGTGTTTCTTTTAAAGCATCGCGGCCAACAGCCGAGAACAGGCGAGAGACGAGCCCAGCGAGCCGCGCGCCTTTCAGCCGAATTGAGAGCACATAGGACGCGTTTGTTTTCGTTCGATGTCTTTTATGCACAGTAAACAGTCTGCAAGCGGCGGACGTAGCTGCGTGCAAAGGTACGTACAGTGGCCCAACTTTTTTAATAATATCAAGCGACCGTCGACCGCCGGGACGGCTAGCGCTGCGCCGTGGAAGATGCGGCGTCACGGGAGAGATTCGGCGCGTGCGCACAGAGCTCTTTCCTATGCGAGCGTCGTCTGCTAGGCTATTCCGCTGGCCGCACACAGCCCCTGGACATTATCTGCTGGTGTGGTGTCCTCGGTGTACCTGGAAAGTCGGGAATGTGTGACCGAACGCTGCGGTGGCCGATACCAGACTCTTTATTGTTGAGTGAAGATGACGAGAACGAAGAGAGTAAATTTAGCATAAAAGAGTGGAAGTATAATAAAATCGTCAGTCAGGATATGGTGGCTGTAAGGGGAGGTGTGCCGAACAAAAAATCGATAGCATGCCACTGCCACGGGGGGTCGCCAACGAGGGAGTTCAGGGCGAGCTGGGGCTGGTCCTCCTTTGAGGCTCGGGAGGCGACCAGCAAAATTACCTACTACGGGCGTCTTCGCCATATGGACAGCTGCAGGTGGGCCAGGAGGTTGTTTATGTACACTCAGCTGACGCGGGCTGCGGACACGCTGGCAGAAGTGCCTTCATCAACTTGAGCACAAGTATGGCTTTTTCTGACCCCGTTGAAGCGTCATCAGAGAAGGGAATGGGCGTCAGAGGTTAAGAAGAAAGTCCGTGACAACGAGGCCCAACAATGGCTCCGAGACGCACAAACAAAGTCGACGCTCCAAGTGTACCTGGCCCACAAAACAACCATCGCATCGGAATGCACTGCTGTAGCGACAACAGCCTGGGCAGCCGCTTGTTGTCTGAGGCGCGCGCCGGGGCCCTCCGGACACTATAGTTAACAGACGCCGGTTTGATGCTACGGTGACCTCGAGCGCATGTCGGGTCTGCGGAGGCTACGATGAAACGGTGGAACACGTTGTGCTAGATTGTGCGGGACTTCAGCCGTCCCGGTGCCCACGCCTGCAGAGCCCCTTAGTGCTCGCTGAGGCGTTGGGCTTCACAATTACTGAAATCGGGCGCAACCAAGCAGACTACTCTGATGCACAAAGCTCTGCAGTTACGCAGATAAAGGGGCCTTCTAGCGGCCGGCACAGGCTTGTAGTGGCCACTAAACGAAGACTTGAAGATTGGCGGAATAAGATCCACTTCAGGGGGCACTAAGATCTCCTCGCTCCCAGGCTTGGGCACGAACTTAGTTCGCGCTCGCCCGTTTCAAAGGGAACAAGCCGCACCTCATCATCATCATCATCATCATCGTCACTTGTTCATGACGTCGATGGCACCGGTACCGGTACCCAGAGCCGTTTATTTAGAGAGTTTGGCACATACATTGGTTTGGATAGGCGAGCATCTCGGGGCCAACCACAGGCCGCGAAACAGCTCCCTAGCGGTGGTCGTGTGATCTAAATATGTGACACGACTATACTTCGTTTCACCTTATGTGCGAGCGAAGGCAAAACTGGAAGCGCGAGCACGGAAGCTCCGTGCGTTCAGGCTTTGCTCGAGCGCGCGAGCTGGGGAGAAATGCAAAAAGCGCTGGTCTCGCGCTTCTAGCTTTGGCTTCGCTCGCAGATAAAGTGAAACGAAGTATAATTCGAGCCGTGCCGAGCGGGACTCCGCGTCTCAAGACGCTCGCGCACCCCACCTTTTGCACTGCTTTCTTTCAGCCAGTCTCAGGACGCTGTTCTAGCAGTGCAGACAAAGGCGTGGGCACGAGCGCGTGGCTTTGGAAAGTGCCTCCTATGCACGAGGTCTCGTACAAACAAAAGCGTTTCGCTGAGCTAGGCTCACGCGCCTGTGCCTTTGTCTTCACTGCAGACATTTGTGAGATGGAGTAGAGGTCTCCTGATTGGTCGACGCTGTGTCACAAATTTAGTTTACGCTCTAAGCGTGGGGGAATATTCGGCGCTGGCGGCGGCCTTTGCTCCGCCTATTGTCCAAACTCCTCCTATTATACGGCTCTGCCGCGTACCCTGCGCCTGGCGCCATCGTGCGGCGTACAATGGCACCACGCGTAGAAGTGCGTCCTGCATGAGCACGCGGAGTACGAGACGCTCTCGTGCCCCTTCGAGCAGAAATGCACCGGTGGGTAAAGCCCCTTCCATGTTTCAAAAGTGGCGCAAGGTGTGTCGATGCACGAAGCACGTGCAGCGTGGAGCCCTTGGGAAGATCATGGCGGCACTTGCGCAGCGCTGACCTAGATTTCTGACGCCATGTTCTTCCCAGATGTGGCGCGCGGCACGTCTGTCTCGAGCATTTCCACAACAATGAATGGCGCCACTTTTCCCAGGATAGAGGTGCATGAAGCGGCGGCACGTGGAACTATCCAAGAATGCGGAGAGCTCGGCTCTCCCTACCCCCTATAGCCACCATAGTCCGGACACAACATTCCCCCCCTCCCCCCCCCCCCCCCCCCCCTCCCATTTTGAGAAATTCAGTGTAATATGAAACAAGATAAAAAAAGAAAAATGAAAATATAGCAGAAGACAAAGACGAAAGACGATAACTGACCAAATAAAAAATAATGAAGGAAAAGGATTACTAATACAGAAATAACTACGGTTCATATCAGAGTCACACAGTCAACACAGTCGTTCATAAAAGAGTTCAACATTGGAAGCACAACCGCCGCTGACGCAGTCATTCATAACGCAGTTCAACTTTTTTAACTGGCAACATTATAGACGCTTTACAGCAGCTGCGCATGGGCGCCGCTATAGCCTGACCTTCAGTTTTTGTTCCCTCTATTCCGTTCGCTTGACTTCATCATTTCCACAACAGGACAGTGTTATACGGCGTTTTAAGCGTTACTGGGTGTCCTTCCCCTCCAGACATAGAGCTGCGTTGTGGGAGGACTCGTCAACGCCCGCTTCCAGTGGCTCGGCATCCTCGGTAAGACAAGAGAAGGGGCGGCTATGGCGGCTCAATCTGGCGCGTGTGTAAAGCGTCTATAAACCGAAAGCAACTCCGGTGGTCGTCACGTTCTCCGGCGGGGTCGCTCTGGCCTGCCTCCAAAGGCGTCAGCCTGGGCGGCGTAAATGGCGCGGCCGCCAGTCCCGCGACAGGACGCAGGGGTGGCTTCCGCCAGTGGTCCGCCAGGTAGAGGGATGTGGCAGCGGAGGTGACTCCGCTGGTAACCCGCGTTGAGGCTGCAGTGATCTCCTGGCTGATTGTGTCGGCGTGATGGCCCAGATGGTGGTTGCCAGCTGTGGTGGTCAGATCTCCGTGTCAGCTTTTCCAGCCCTCATGCGCACATCATGAAGCTTGATCAGTGATAGGGCCGGAAGGGCGAGAAGGCGGCGGGACTGACGGCGAACTTAGAAGCGTTCCACACTCGCCCATCTTCGAGTCTGAATGTCCAGCTGACCCACACGTTCTACTATTCGAGGAGGCTGCTGAACGACCTCGATCCTTTTCGAGATATGCCCTGGCTTCTTCACTCGAGCCGGGTCTCCGACTTCGAACTTGAGGCGATTTTGCTCCTCTTCTCTTGTCTATATACGTTTTGGTCTTCTTCTTGCGTTTGTTGGACTCGCTGTCGAAGTCGCTGAACCTCTTCGAAGGGGTTGCGAAGGAATTGGGATGACAGCTTGGCCTAAGATATTCAGTCGGGTCCGGGGCTTGCGTCACATGGAGGAGCAGTGCGGGGACCGTTGCAGTTGTGGCATAGAGGCGTGCATCTGGAGATGCCTCGGTCCAGTCCATCACCGCTGACCTATGTTTTCGTTTTTCTTCAGATGCGCACTGGATGAAACCCTTAAGTGTTCTGTTAGATCTCTCAACTTGCCCGTGGGCTTGCGGGTGATATATGGAAATCAAGTGGTGCTTGATTCCACCCAGATCCTAGGAATTGCTTTGAACTGTTTGGAAATGAACTGTGGGCCATTGTCGGTAACAGTGCTGTCTGGAAGCCCTCTCTGGAGAATACCAGATGCAGGCACTCCGTGACTCTTGTTGTGGCGTTGACGTCGGCGCAAAATTGTACTTCGGGCCATTTGGAAAAGTTGTCCACTTGAGTTAGCTGTGACGGCGACATGATGGTTCTGCACGCTCGAAAGGTCCCATGATGTCCCATTTCCAACCTTAGACCACGGTCGATCGGGGTAAGGTACTGGTTGAAGCTGGAGTCGCGAAGGGCTTCGCGCTTTACGTCCAGATGCTCTGACAAATGCTACAGGCGTGGATGACCTGCTTCCACTTGATCATTTATCTTTGGCCACCAGTAGAGTTCGCGGAGTCTCGTGCGGGTTTTGACCGATACCAGGATGCCCCTCGTGCGCCTTGGTGATGAGAGTACCTTGAAGCTCTCGGGGTATCACACATCTTTCATTGCGCAGAAAGGATGCCGTCGTCAACGGCAAGATCGTCCTTCACGTCGTAGAATGATATTACGTCAGATGACGAGGTTCGTCTTGGAGGCCACACAGGCGTAACAAAGGACATCACACTCGACAAGACTGTATCCTTGGCTGTGGCCTCTTGCAGTTGAAGCTTTGTTATACATTCATTTTGCAGTGCGATGTAGAAATATCTCTTCCTCGAATTCAGTGCCGCGTTCATCTTCTGGCCGAGAAGGCGAGAAAGCGTGTCAGCAACTTGGTTTTCGGCTCCGGAGTTTGACTTCAAAGTTGTAGCGGAGAAGGCGTGTCGACCATCTTGTTATTCGGAGTGGTTGATGGCCTGTTACATGTGTTGCCATCAGCGTCACTATACTTTGTTTCAGCTTGGGTCCAGACGCAGGCGATGCTACAAGCGCGAGCTCCGGGCTTTCAGCGTCTCTGCCAAGCACGCGCGCTCGTGCAATGCAAGCACTGTTCAGGGCCACACGCTCGCGCTCGTAGCATCGGCTGCACGTCTGGACCCAAGCTGAAACGAAGTATAGGGCCTGGTGGTCTGTTTGAAGCGTGAAACGCCGACCCCACAGGTAGTTGTGCCACCGTTCGCAAGCCCACAGGCACGCGAGCGCTTCTCTTTCGCCCACTGAGTATTTTCGCTTTGCAGTTGTTAGCGTGCGGGGGCGAAAGCGACTGTTGTACTTCCTTCCCATTGCGCTGCTGAAGTATACGGCGCCGAGTCCACCAGATGCGTCTGTAGAGTTGATTGTGGGAAAGTTGGGATCAAACATCTTCAAAATCTGTGCTGGCGACAGCAGACTTTTGATCTTCGTGAAGCAGGTGTTCGCTTCGGTATCCCATATAAAGGAATGTCCTTCTGCAGAACTTGCGCAAGGGCTCGACTTCTGCTGCAAGACGAGGGACAAAACGGCTATAATAATACTTTACCATCCGTAAGAATGATCTTAGTTGTGTATTGTCCGTCGGGATGGGAGTCGCGTTGATGACGTCCAGTTTTTGCTTAAGTGGATCGATTCTTCTCCGCTGACGTGATGGCCCAGAAAGGAGAGTTCGGGCACATCAAAAACGCATTGTTGTTTAGTTTTACTCCAGCCTCAGCGGTACGCTGCAGAACATGTTGCAGTCGCTTTAAGTGTTTTTCTCTGGACTTTCCAAAGACGATGACGTCATCAAGATAAGCCGAACGCTGCAGTGGCTGATACCAGACTCTTTATTGTTGAGTGAAGATGACGAGAACGAATATAATAAATTGCTAAAGAAAGAGGAAGTAATAATAAAATCGTCAGTCAGGAGCTATAGACCTTTTCTTTAACGGCGCCGCCATCTTGAGAATTGCGGCGCTGACGACGCCGTCTAGCGGCTTAGAAGATGAAATGCCGGCTGGTTCTGGCAGCACAGCTATCTGGGTAGGCAACGGTGTGGGTATGGGGGGAACTTGGCTAGATTTGGCTATGGTGGGCTGAAATAACTTGGTTGGGGTTGGAGCTTGTCCGGTTGAATCCAGCTGGCTACTCACAGGCCATCACCTTGCCTCATCCAGAGAACGAGGAAGAAGACAGGGTGGGGTGTTATGATTTAAGGATTGTCCGGTCGAAACCGGAAGTACTTAAGTTCTTGCGCTCGTTACGTCGAGGGAGCCTTCATGTGAGACAAACCGTCATTTTTATTTTGATGTATGATCTCCCGTTATTAATTAAACCTTTCATGAGCCTCATGCCCACAAAGCCCCTGCACCCCGAATTTCGCCAGTGTGAATGGCTGACATCCGTAGGCGCTGCGTGACGTCACAAAACGCAAAGGGTTGTTTGATGGTCGGGATAACAAGCGTTGCTCAATGGATGTCATGTATTTTTGTCTCGAGATTATATAGTCTCCTAGGCTGTACCTATACTTAAATACGGTTTCTTTTAATGCAGTTTCCCAAGCATGTGCAAAAAAAGTCCCGTGCTGTTGAAGTACTCATCGCAGACAGCCATAAGCTTCGAGCAAACGTATGCCGTTTCGCGCAAACACAGCACGCGACGGCCAGCGATCGGACTAGGGGCGCTTGCAAAGCCAAAGGATGCAGATTTCGCCTCTGAAGCGGCTCTCATTACACGCTGGCTTGGCATCTGGGTACACATGTCAGCGGATCCACTGGATCGGTGAAGAGGCTGCGGGTCGTTCTCTCAGAGGCAATGTCCGCGGGTCGAAGACAAGCCGGCGAATCCGTTCAAATGCTTGTCGTCACTTGACTTGGACGAGCTTGGTGAATCGTAGTCACGCTCCATTTTCACACGCGGGCCAAACAGAGATCAGGCCGCGCGCGTGCTAAATGCAACTTCTGGTATCGTTTCCAGATATGGCCTTGCTGTTGGTTTCGGTTTCGCTGCATTATCAAATTGATTGATCCGAATTGGGCGAGGAGTGGATGGACGTAGTTTAATATCGTTGACACAGCATCCTCAGCTTACGAGCCTTCTGTCCGCTTAGAGCTCAACATGGCTCTCTTCTGTGAGATGATTGCTGCACCAAGCGGGATATCGATCTTGACGGGAACCTAGTCCCCACGTACGGCGACGATCCACTTAGCTCGTCCCTGCGTCTCTCCGGAAAAGTGTGGAGCGTCATGTCTTGGCTCGCATGTGCTGCCCGGTGGTTGTGGCAGCCAACCGCTCAACAAAAATCTCACCCAACTACGAAACAAGTCAAGCACAACAACAAAACGAAGCACGCTGAGGCAGACAAAAATGCTCGCTTTGTGTTTTTTTGTGACGTCAGAGCCTTCAATGTTGCCAACGAAAGCAGCGTTTACGCTAGAATGCGATTGGAGCAGCATTAATTCAATTACTCGCACAGGGGGCATATAAAATTCAGATATTGCACGTACGATCCGTCTCAAGGCAATAACAATGATATTCAATTGTTTTCTCGAATACAAAATTTGACCGGACAATCCCTTTATGATTGAGTTTCCACAGCGAAGTACACATGCAGCAGTTTAATGTAGTCTCATGCAGGTAAGGCTCTTGGCATTTGATAGCTCCGATCGTGAGTGGTGGCATGCAGACTGCTTTCATACTCTTCGACATACCATGGGGACTTCAGGTGATAACGCTAATTGGACCACCTGCACCGGGCACTAAAATCGGTCCTCTTGTCGTAGACGAAGTGGTCGTGAGCTTAAACGTGACGTTGAGTCTGATACGAATCTCTCGCGATTCAAGCTCGCAATCGCATCGGACTTCATAAATAAGGATTCTTGGGAAATGCGAGAGCTCGATAACATGCAGCCGCACTCAGCGCTGCAGCTTCTTGTGCTCATGGCACACTTTCGCTAGTTACTTATGCGCTTTAAAATTATTTATCCATCCGACGACCACGCAGTAGTGTTGGGCAACCGTAGTATTTTCGGAAATCGCAGCACGGTAAGAGGAGACTCCGGAACTAACTCATGCACGACGTCCGTTTTTAAGCCTTTTCGCCCGATAATCTTGGCGGCTGTATACCCCAGGTGTAGCGGGCAATCCAAAAATGCACCAGGCCGAGGGTACGTCAGTTACTGGCTGGTTTGAGGTTATGCGAAAAAGGTCTATAAAAAAAGAAATGCGCACGCGTAGCCCAGCTTTCAACCGCGCTCAAGGTGCGCGAGCGTACGGGCACTCATAAAGGCTTTGGTTTCATTGTCGATCTCGGAGGCCATGCCGGCCATGCCCCGAGACGCTGGCTTCGACCACCGTGGCGCTGCCACCGAATTGGCCATCCGTGCATGCTCGTGCTGATGGTGCGAGAGAACGAGGGTCACTCGCACGCGGCAGAGCATCAAGCTGGAACCTGCCTGCTCAGCTAGCCGGCAAGCCTCCGCTCCAACGTTCGAAAACCAAATCAACGGCGGATATGAGCAAACAACCTCAACGAAGCAGCCTAAAACCTTCTGTAGTCATCAAAGACAACCCAGCCACCAAACAGCCCGAGCTAGACTCGCAAGTAGTTGTCCGTAAGGTCTCGACTGACAGCCAGAGAAGTGCACCGAGACGGTCATCACAGGTGAGGGGCGACAAGCCTGTCATCTCTAACCTCGCCACAGCTACACCTGACCCCGCCAGAAGCGGAACAAGAAAACGTAGCAGCGGATCGGAGGGCGTTCAGAATGTGGAGCCTCTTGCTCTACTGAACGACCTTACGGTGATCTACGGCCACGGTCCCTTACAGCGCAGGACGCTGTTCTTCAACGTGCTGGCTACCTCCGTCCTCTTGCTCCATAACCTGCTAGTCAGCGTCATGACCACCAGAGCAGACCACTGGTGCAAGCAGCCATCCGAGTACGCCAACCTAACATCTGAAGAGTGGCGCAGCATCGGCGTGCCTCTCGACGCCAGTGGCTCTTGGCTCCAATGCGTCCGTTACGACCCACCACTTTCGGTACACTCAGAAAATCGAACGCAGGTGCCCTGCGAGGAATGGGACTACGAAACGAATGGTTCTATCATCAGCGAATGGAACCTCGTCTGCGATCAACGATGGCTCGTTCCGCTCGCGACCATCGTCTACATGAGCGGCGCTGCGGTGGCCGCGCCCATCATGGGTGAGCTGTCGGACAAAGTAGGCCGCAGACAAGTCATCTACATGGCCGTCTTGTCCCTCCTACTTTCCGGGATGGCCGTCTGCTTCGCGAAATCGGTCACGCTGTTTCTGGCGCTGCGCTTCTGGGTGTCTGCTTCGGTCAGTACTGTTCAGATCACCAGCTTCGTACTCCTCTTCGAGCTGTCGACGCCCGCGTACCAGTGTCTGTACAGCGTGATTGCCCTCACTGCGCCACTCATCGCAGCGCCGCTCCTTCTCAGCCTCATCGACCTTCTCGCCCAGGAATGGGTCATGGCTCAAGCTGTCGTCATGCTGCCTACGTCGCTGCTCCTAAGCACCTTTACCTTGACGATAGAGTCGCCTCGTTGGCTCATGGTCACGGCGGACTATATGCACGCCGAACGCATCGTTCTTCAGGCCGCTCGGATCAACGGCTGCAGCATACATGACGCCCAGCGTCGATGGCGCCTCCATAACACCAGCTTCTACGGCCACGACCACGAAGCGTCATCGCGCAAGTTGGGCTTCCGTGGGCGTGCTGACATCAGGGGTGCTTCGACGCCGCGTCGTCATCGTCTTCTGGTGTTGGTTCGTCGTGATCCTCGCCTACTACCACACGCACAGCCGCCGTGCAGACAACGTCTGGCTGCGAGGCGTCGAAGTAACCTCGACAGGCTGCGGATCCCTGCTGCTGTACATGTCCGCGACCAAGTTCGGCCGGAGAGGTGACCCTCCTGGCGCTCCTCGTCGCTTTCTCGATGCTCGCCGGAGTGGCGGCCGTGGTGATGATGTTCCAAGGGGCTTCGGTTCTGTTGCTGCCGGCGGTCACAGGGTCTGTCATTCTCGTGGACCTGCTGGTTATACCCTTCTACACGTACAGCGTCGAGCTCTTTCCCACCGTTGTGCGCAGTATGGGCATGTGCGCGGCCTACTTTTTCGGCGAGGCTCGGTGGCATATCCTATCCGTTGCTTCATGAGCTGGGTAGCATGACGAAGAAAGAACTTGTCCCGGGCCTGCTCGGCGTGCTCGGTATAGCGGCCGCCCTCGCGGTGAACTGGCTTCCCGAGACTATGTCGATGGGAGTTATGAACACTGTTCAAGATCTGGAGGAGGGCCAGAGGATCAAAAGCACTAGGAGGCCTTCCAAGTTTGAGACCCGCTATCCGGGCTCAGGCGGCAGCCGCTAGACGGAAATCAATGGCGCTATAATCAGGAGCGATTATCGCTAAATATGATCCGTACGGAGGACGGAGATTTTGTTTCCGGATTTAAATTCGCCTCCGAGTCGCCTTTAGTTTAGAAAATATCCTGCACTGAAAAATTGGTGACGAAATAAGTTATTTTTTTCTTCTTCAAATTGGAGCATTGATAATGTATATTGCTTATGCATAAAACGTTAATTATATCCTTTAATCAAAACCAAAAGTTCCTTTGGTCTGAATAACTTGGCGCTGTTTTATGTATCGATGCCCTCATACTTATTTACTTTTTATTCATGTTTTTCTCGTGTTCTGACGTATGGTTGGTCAGTCACAGGTTTTTGTGTTGTTTTCTTTCGAGACACCATAAAATGCTGTGCTTGCCTTATATTTTCATAAGGTGCGCTGATTTAGTGGGTTTCGATGCTGCCCAGAAAGTTTCTAACTGAAGCCGTACCTTCAAATTTAATAACTAAAAGTTATTCAATTAGAAGTAATGAAAGCATTATTACATCCAACGTTAATCATTTTCATGGAGAAGAGGGAGAGGGGGACAAAAACAAACACAAATCTCTAAACACAGCCAGCTAGGTGACTGGTGCGCGACAGAAAACATCCGCGCTTGATGCTGGTTTGGTTATCCCTTGACAAAAAACGAAAAGACCTCTCTTCTTGCCCTCCTTATCAGCCACTCGTAAAGTTGAGACAGCACGCATGCAAGTAGAGACTCTAGATAGCTGCCGTGGAGCCAGGCCGGCGCTCGGTAACCCGGCGGCCAGGCGCCTCTGAGTCCGCGGTCGTCAATCGCTGTAGCTTCCTTCGCCTTCTCGGTCGCGTCTCGCTAGCGCCTTCGGAATTTCGCCACTTGTTTGTCATAAAACAACATATTGCCGACAACACGTAGATGTGCTTTTGTCTTTTATGTTCTCTTTTTTTTCTTCTTACGAGCGTTGTTTTTTACGAGCCGCCGGGGGCATGCCTCAAAGCGTCTTTGCCCCCGCTTTCGTCAAAAAAGGCATTTCGCTCGACTGTGCGAGTGAGCGGACCACTTCTCTTTTTTTCCTCACCAGCCCCTTCGTCTTGCTTCTGCTTATTTTTGCTTCCGACACCAGAATAGACCCTTTTCAAAAATTCCGCGCCATGGCCTGGCCGCCATTGCTTGCTCACCTATTTTGAGCAGGTATCAGACACGAAGACTGTGTCAGCGTTCAGCACGAACTCGACCATAGCCTCCTCTATACAGACAAAGCCTGGCAGATCACCACGAGAAGCGGCCGCCGAAATGGAAAAGGTGGAGCGGCAGACATCGGATGGAGAGGAGAGCCACGTGACTGGCGCCCCGCTGCGGCGAGACGCCGACACACACTTCTCCTGAGCGAACAAGTTTGTTTAGGGTCCTCGCCGCTGCAAAAGCTGTGCGCTGACGTTGATGCTCGTGCTACCAGATCCTCGCGCCCCAAACCTGCGTCGTCGAACGGCCAGGCTTTGTGAGTATAGAGGGAGGCTATGACTCGAGTGAGGTCGTGTCGAAAACGAGCGCTGCGTCAGCGTTCAGCAAATACTCGGATCAATCACCTGCTTTGTGCCCAAAAAATGGCGGTCATCAATGTTGCCTGTTTGACTTTTGAAAAATTGTCTATTCTAAGGTGCCCGAGCTCTTTTCTCACCGTTCTCTGCCCATTTCGTTGCGCAAGGGTGCCGCAACGATTGCCGTCACCGAGGAAGTCTATTCCTACGTATTTTCCGCCGTCTGCAGGCTTGTTTTTCTTTATAATTGTTTTTTTTTTTAAACTGAGTTCTTCAAGATGTCTCGTATAGTAATGTTTGCGAAGTGTCTGCAGTTCATTTTTCTCGTAGCTCTGACGCTCTGACTCATGGTCGACACCTGCCGATATGCGCATGCACTCGCCAAGGCGCACATATGATGCGAGTGTACTTTGCAACTCTCTCCCCCCCCCACAAGAAAAAAGAAAAAGACTTTTTTTTTTATCGCAAAAATAAACTGCATTGCCGAAAGTTCCTTCTCTTCACAAACGTAACGCTAGTGTTCCGAACCAGATGCCAAAGTTTCGAACCTAACCGTTATCTTATTCAAAAGTTATAATAAGTAATTTCTTTTTTTTTAATTTTCAATGAGAAAATGGGGCCCATTTTTGCCCGTTTTCAGTGATCGGCGCCGTAGAGCTCCGTGTAATATAAGAGGTCCATCGGCCGGCATTTTCACATTTATACTTTTAGAAAATCGCTTATAACTTTTGAATAAGATAACGGTTGGTGATGAAACTTTGACGTCTGGTTCGGACCTCTAGCGCTAAATTTGGGTGGAGAATGAGCGTTCGGTTTACTTTCCGTACTTTTGCATGGTTTACTTTTGCTATGCTGCCTGGATCGCGTCTCCGACTGGTGTGTTTAGCGTCCTATCGCCGCCCATACATCAAAAGTGGTCCCAAAGTGGCAACAAATGACGTCACAGAAGCCGGAGTGTCATGCTGTTGCCTGTTGCGATCCTGGCGGTTGGCCGTAGAAATGCTGGCGAAAAGCACGAGCGAACGCGAGTGTCGCTGTCGTCACAGCGTCCCAGGCGTCCCATCTTCCGGCTGTTGTAGCTTCCGTGGACTGTCACAGTGGAGAGCGACCTACAGCAGAACAGGCGTCTGCCGTATACACCACAACTGTTGGGACGCCACCAGGATCGCGACCAGCGACAGCATGACACTTGTATGACGTCATCAGGCGGAAATCGAGGGACCACTTTTTGTGGACGCGGTAAACACACCAGTCGGAGACCGCGTTCCAGGCATACTTTGGCGGTAAATAAAACCTTGTAAATTTCTTGGAGGGCACCTTGTACTTGCTTTTTATAGGAGCTCCCAGGGGGAGTGGAGGCGGGGTGGGAAGGGGGGGGGTGCGGCTAGGACTGAGCCCTCCCGTGGTTGACGTCTATGGTCACCGTGACGAGCTGTCTGCCTACAACGGTTGTTCACAGTGGGGCTGCCGTGTCATCACACCTCCACCTCTCCGAGGAGTGTTGGATTTATTGAACAGCGCCGTCACCCTGGTGTGGTGAGGATGAAAGGTTATGCAAGAGGCTATCTCTGGTGGCCGGGCCTTGACCAAGATATACAGGGTGGTCCAAGTCACCAGGCTCGATCTAAAATGGACCGTAAAAATCGACGCCTGCACGTAGCGATCTACACTTTTCGTCGAAGGTGTATTTCACAGGTCGGTTTTTTCTTGTAAAATTACAAAGCGTAGCTCTCTTTCTGTAAAAAATAAGGCCAAGAAACTTGCCAGCGTCTACGGCGGGCAGCGACGCAGACGACAGGAATCCAATAGCGGGGTGTGTTTGGCGTTCGTATTGATAGATGGCGCTACCTCCTTATCGCAACCACCGTGGTTTATTAAAATGAACATAATTCTTTTGAAATGTACCTTCGGTTAAAAAACAAATGCGGAGAATAAAAGCAATACTTAAAGTAAAAAAACGCGTCTGCATAACGGCGGCGCTTTTGCTGCCAACGGATTTCGTCTGCGTGTCGTCTGCTTTCTTTCGCTGGTCGGCTGCACCTTCAGACGCTGCTCCCGACGCCATCTATCAATACGAACGCCAAACACACCCCGCTACTGGACTTGGTCGTCTGGGTCGCCGCCCACCGTAGACCCTGGCAAGCTTCTTGACCCTATTTTTTTACTGAAAGAGAACTACGCTTTGTAATTGTACAAGAAAAAATCGACCAGTGAAATACACCTTTGACGAAAAGTTTAGATGGCTACGTGCAGGCGTCGATTTTTACGGTCCATTTTAGATCGAGCCTGATGACTTGGACCATTCTATAGAACGCCAAGTGCAGTGCTGTGTTCCGTGTCAGAGAGTCCCGAAACGAGCCAGCTCATGCGCCTCTGCATCCGTGAGGAGACTTTACAAGACCGTGGTCGAGGCTGCACGTCGACTTTGCGGGTCCCTTTCAAGGGGCGTTTCTTTTGTTATTACAGTCTCGACTGCTAATAACCGCGCGCTCGTACCTCGTTTGCTACTCACGGACTGCCGGACGTAACAATCTCGGACAATGGTACCGCTGTCACTTCGAGAAGCCAGGTCTTGGTAACGCCCTATCACCCATCTTCCAATGGCCAAGCCCAACAGATAATGTAGGTGACAAAAAAAAATCACAGAAGAAAATTTTTGAATGTGACTGGTCCATTCGTCTGGCCAGGTTCTTGCTTGAACAACACATTCTTCCGAGCACCTCCACCGGAAAGAGCCCCTCAGAACTCTTGTTCGGGCGACAACTGGTCAACCTTGGATCAGTTACACCCAGATCAACAATCGACAATGACCCAGCGCCAGGAGACATCTTTTCGGATCGACGATCGTGAATCCGCGCGCCACTTCATGCAGAGAAACCCGTATTTGCCATCAACTTCAGCACAAGCAGGAAACCGCTGGCTTCGAGGAGTTTTCATGCCAGTTGGGACCTGTCTTCTACCAGGTATAGCTTGAGGGCGGACGCATTTTGCGGCGACACATTGATCATATCCGAAGCAGAAAATGCGAGATTCTAAACCCTACTCCGATGGGCAGTAGCGACATGTCGGAATATACTGAAGACTTCACACACATTGGGCCTGACGCACAGTGGCGTAACTATGGGGGGGGGGGGGGCAGGGGGGTACAAGTGCCCCGGGCGCCACTTGGGAGGGGGCGCCGAGCCGAGTCCACCCAACATGTGCCCTATGGAAAAAAAAACGGCAGCGGGACTACGCGAGGGGCGCGAAATTTCATTTGCCATGGGCTATGAGGGGCGCGAAATTTCATTTGCCATGGGCGCCATCATATCTAGTTACGCCACTGCTGACGCACACCCTGCCACTGATCAAGGGATCACACCGGCTATGGAACAAGGAACCGAGTCAAACACCATGTCCAGTGCGGAACAGGTTCACCAGGATAGACAATCAACACGCGCTCTCGCAGGTTTCAGATCCAGGTCCGAGTGTGCCCCCGTCGAGTACGCCCACAACGTAAACATCGTCGTTCTCTGTGTTTGCAGGACTACGTTTTGGGGGAAGGTGTGTACATAGTGCATCGACCCCGAGGCTACGCTGGCGCGAGGCTTTTATGGTAAAAGCCTTTGGCACAGCAATTGCCACGAAGGCAACTGGAATGTTTCTCCGTTTATGAAGATACTGTCATTAATTCCAACAACTGTTTATCTAAGGAACATTGACAAATTACTCCTTTACATCACTTGTCACATTATATAATTTGAGATTAAGCTTTTGGGGGTACTACTACTAACCTCTGGCGACTTCCCCTGCCGTCCCCTCGACCATACCCTCAGCGGGTGCCCCGACCACAGCCAAACTCGACAAACAAGGATCCACACAAAGGCGGGTGAGCCACAGCTGTAAGGGGTCCCAAGTTTGCAACTTAGCGGGCGGAAAGCACCACAGCCGAAGGGGGTCGGACGTGCAGGTTAGCCTACAGAGGCAGGGGTGATGTCCAGGACTTGGTATCCACGAGTCAAGCCCTTTGCGGGCCTTTGGCGGCTGCTTATATTGCGTGTAGCGGCATTCTGGAGCCACTTTGGCAACCAATCACACAAGGTTTTCTTAGAGCCAATCAAAAAGCTCGGAGCCCAAAGCAATTCCATAAACAAACACATACACAAGACAGAGCACATTCCTAACGAAGCTCACAAGAGCAGCCATAAGCAATACAAAACACATTATGTAGACAGAGAAGTTATACACGGAGGAAAAACCACCTTTGAAGTGGAGATCCCAAAAGCCGTCATGCACAAGAATAAACATCTCCGACGCGGGGTTCTATAAATTAAGTGTGCCGTTACAGCGTTCACGTTCGCCCCCATTTGGGGCCTCCCGACTCCGGCAGAAATTATGAGCAGTGCCGTGGAGACGAGCGAACCCTCTGAGAAGGTAAAAACTTGACAGTAAAGCTATACTTCGTTTCACCTTATGTGCGAGCGAAGGCAAAGCTGGAAGCGCGAGCACGAAAGCTCCGTGCGTTCAGGCTTCGCTCGAGCGCGCGAGCTGGGGAGAAACGCAAAAAGCGCTGGTCTCGGGCTTCTAGCTTCGGCTTCGCTCACAGATAGACGTGAACGAGTATAGACTAAAGACGCGCGCGAGCACAAATTTCCGACCATATGTTCGTCTCACGAGGTACCTAACAGCGTGACAGACACGCAGTTGCTAAAGTTCCATCTTTTCGTATGAGGATCGCGGTTGAGGATGGTGAATCGCGATCGCCGAGCATGCAGGCACTATCTGCGTCTCTTTACCAACCTTTCACCCGTTCCTGAACACAAGCCAACGCTTTGACTGAAGCGCTTGGATCGACTTACAAGGTAAATTACAGCGTGCTCCTCGAATATTATTTGTCTCGCGGCCGACGCTGATATGCAGCGTCGATTTAAGAAATGAATTCATCGGCGCTGAAGCGTTTTAGGCCATTGTTATGGTAAACTCTTCTGGTGCTGAAGAATCATAGCGTGGGCGCGATATACCGAAACAAAACACGCACACGCTACGGCGCGAAGTCTAATTTCATGTGACAGTTTCACCGCTGACCCTAAAGGGAGGAGGAGAAGGAGAGAGAGGGGAGGCGCAAAAAGATCCTGGGTCCTTACCCCTGCTCGCTTGTCTCACTTGTGGGTAAACGTTGCACAGCACTGCTTCGTTTGTTTTGAAAGGTCGCCAAGCTTCGCGAAAATCACTTTGGGCGAACAAAAGGGCGAGCTTACAGAAGACCGACTGGAGTGTTAGGTGTTCCCGTGTCTCCGACTGGTCTGTTTAGGGCGTCCAAAAAAGTGGTCCCCCGATTCCCGCCTGATGACGTCATAGAAGTGCCACGCTGTCGCCGGTCGCAATCCTGACAACGTCCCAACAGCGGTGGTGTATGTGGCAGACGCCTGTTCCGCTGCAGGTCGCTCTCCAGTGTGGCAGCCCACGGAAGCCTCGGCAGCCTTGAGTTGGGCGCCTTAGTATAGAGGTACCTTAGGGGCGCCGCGACAACAGCGACACCCGCGTTCGCGCGTGCTTTTCGCCAGCATTTCTACACCCAACCGCCAGGATCGCGACATTCGACAGCAGGACACTCCGGCGTTTGTGACGTCATTTGTTGCCACATCGGGACCACTTTTGGTGTATGGACGGGATAAAATGCTAAACACACCAGTCGCAGACGCGCTCCAGGCACCATCATAATATAATAAAAACGCCATCCTTGTTTTGCAAAAGAAAATCTGCAACAAACTATAAAAAAATAACGAAAGATTAAAAAAAAAAAAGAAATGTTATCAGTTCGGCACATCCTGGATAATTTTATAGTAACATTGTGAAATCGAATCTTCAAATATATTTTTATTTGGTTAAGTTAAAGGGGTAGGGAAACGAAATTCCAGAGCTCATTTTCTAGCTTGAATGTGTCGCATGTTGCACCCTAACCTCAAAAACACCAGTCTTCCGTTGAAAGGCACAAGAAAACTAATTTTAAAGCTAAATAAACGATCTTTCAATGTGCACCTGGTGGATGCATGCGGGGCCTATTTGGGAGGTGATCTAGCAACGTTGTGGAACTTGCTACGTAGTCGTGACGTAGCAGATTCCTTCGGAGCAGCGCCGCTCTTTGGCATTTCAACATTTTCCTTCTTAGCTTTCCTCCTCAACTCACAAATCGCGCATTGAACCAAACAGTCCAAGAAGACGGAAAGGGTGGACTCCCCTCTTTCTCGGACCCTCGTTTGTGCAGCCGGATGCAGCCATTCTCCCCTAGAAGATTAGCCAGTCGCTCAAAACTCGGACAAAAGTTGCTTTCCCCACCCCGTTCAGCCCTAAGCTGACAGTGCTGTGGAAGCTACGTGCTCCTTGGGCCAGCCACACGCTCGTCACCCCACGGGCACTTCGAACGGCTCGGTTGTAACGCGCTGACGCTATTGACACCACCACAACGCTGACAACGCCACCAAGGGCAAAGCTCATAATCCCGCCAGCCTTGCTACGTCACGAATGCGGGGAATCTTTTCTTTCTGTTTTTGTTTGCGCCGGATATCCCATGACGCATCGCGCTCTCCGTTCGCTTCTCTTCGAGCGCTTGCTCGAGTGCACCGTTTGGAACGAAAAATAGAGCCAGTCGTTCAAAATACAAACGTGCGATTATCATTTACGGTTATTATCCGTCATGCTTGACTCATTTCCGAACGAAATTTGAATATTTCAATGTTTGTTTCCCGTAGCCCGCTAAACCCTGCGCAGTAAAACGGCGTGCTTCGGCTCTTTAGTTTTGGCTCCATTGCCACAGAAAGTAGTCCCCGAGCGGTGTGCCTAGGTTTAAAGTGTCTCTACTCACGATCAGGGGTCACGTGATTTATGGGTCACGTTTGCAATCCAAGCTGCGAGGAGAGCCAAAGCGTCGATCGTCATTCGTCTGCAAGATTCTCCTAGCTGCTCAGCCCGTGACAACGAACGCATGCGGGACCAATCTGCGCAAGTGTCCGCCATTAAATTACAAACACTCTCCATGGTTTGAGTTGCTCCCTCTCTCAAATCTAAGCTCTCTAGATGGATCGCTGCCCTAGAATAAACATACTATAAACTACTTTATACTACGGAAATACAATATGCTAAATCTCGACATTACTATTTACAATTACCTTTAACGACACATAAACATGTGTTTGTTTGTGGGTTAAAAGGGGGGGGGGGTGCTTACTCTACAAAGGAACATCGTTCGAGGCTTTCTACACTGACAGATCAATCAATGTGTGGCGAAACCAGCCCTTTTTCGTCAGAATGTAGCGTGCCACCGAGCGAACAATCGTTCGGCTTTCCCGCGACGCACCAATTTTCATACGGAGGAGCCTACCTTCTAGAGGCAAACTTCTTAGGAGTACAGATTTGTTTCGGACATAACCGTTTATTTAAATAGACCCATCATTCGAATTTAAAAACCGGATAACCGGGTATTCGAATAACGGGTCACGCTACTAGTTATTCGGTTATATAAGAAAATTCCAGGCGTTCAGGCTTCTCTCTCTGTAATGCGAGAAGTCGGCACGTTCTTGAGGTATCTTGATGTTTTTTAAATACCAGGGCAAAGAATTTGACAAAAGAAAATATTTTGATTTGTTTTTGTGTGATATTTTTGTTTGAGGGCAGGCCAGAAAGGAAGGAGGGAGGGTACGGTGACGGCCCCATAATGCAACGCGCGCAGCGTTACATCATGTACGTCACGAACCTACACACCAATGCAGTTCGTCCGCTAAATTTAGCGGGGAATTCGAATTGGTGTATAGGTCTGTGACGCCCTATAATGCAACGTGCACGTTATGCATTATGGGACTTTTAGGCTGTTATGCCAACAGTAATGCCAATGCCGACACCACTATGTGCGAGAAGGGGCGCCTAAGAGGTGCGCTCTAATATCCAGATATCCAAATATTTGAATACACATTATCCTATAGAGGAATGGATTGGAATCAAGATTGTTCGCTCAAAACAAATGTCTGCCCTCGCAACGTTTACCCGGAGGTTTCACCTCTGTCACCTGCATGTTTTGAAAATCAAGGACGTCTTCAGAGGTCATTCCCAGCCATCATTCTCAGGGGTTTGATCTTGGTTTATGGTGAGGGAAAAGGGAGTCGCACCGTCTCGGCTTCATATCAGACGCAACGTCATAGTGCAGCCCCATTGCCCCACCGAGATGTCAAACCACCGAAATCGATAACGACGAATTCACACAAAGACTGTGCTTGGGACAAGAACACTCAGGTGTCTGAAAGTGAAAGGTCAATAAGCTGTTGCGTGACAACAGCAATAAGTGAAGCGAACGAAGTAGAAAGAAACAAAAAGGACAGCTGAGCACATGCATAGCTGCTGAAAAGAGAGGAGGGAGACGAAAGCGTGCGGGGACGTAGGAACACCAGCTCTGGTTGGAATGACTAGTGAGTAGATGCAAAGCTATTCTCAGTTTTTCGCCATAAAAGCAAGCCAATTTTTTCGTTACTGATGCAATGCAAGTTCACACAGCTGTAATTGTAAAGTATCCAGAAAACTCATTAAAAAAAATCTTTAGAAAGAAAAAAAATATTTGACAAACTATAGATTGTGTAGCCCCTGAAAGTCAAACACTTCTTGAACTTGTTTTCCTATGCCAAGTATAAGCGATACAATTTGAAAGATTTAAGCCACGTCACTATAGTCATAAACTTGTCAGTGTGACCTTCAGAAATTCAACCTGAGGAACCACCAGAATTAAAACGTACATGCACAGAAAGGGAGCGCATTTGCGTTTTTATTTTCTTACGGAACGAACTCAAAAGGGAGAAGACGATTCTTGCGTTCCGTACTGTGCAGTATTCCTGGATTGACGACATTGTATTTCATTCGGTTCAAATAGAAACAAAAACAAGATAGGCCCGGGACTAACAAACAAACAACGTTAAAAACAGAAGCCTAACAGCACGAACATATCCGGCTGCTGCTTCAATAATTATCGCATTCCACCATCAGTGGAACGAAGATTAGAACATCACATGATTTAAACACGAAAACAACTGAGCATTGAAGAAAGTTTTCAGAAGTGACATACTTGTGTAATGCTTCATCAGCTAACATTGGTTAGATAAAACTGGAAGACAATTTCTTCCACCCACAAAGCATTTTGATAGCTAAAAAATCAAACATACTAAACGATATCCACATCAAACTAGGGTAGACCTGCGTGTTATTCTCTCGAAATGAAATGCACCGTTTGACACCGGCAACCAAGGCAGACCCGTGAGACCATAAGGATACGACACATTTTTCCACGTCCACAGATAGCAGTGAAAGGTGTAACAAAACTTAAATTAGGTTGTGATAATGTGCACGCCCGTCAGTTCAGCACCCGGTACAGAGGCGTCTTGCTGAATGTCACCAGGGGAAGGCTCTGACGCAGTCCTTCTTGCAGTGCTGTACCTGAAATTCATGTTCGCACGACTTAAGCTCATTTCACTCATTTAATTGAGTGGTACACAGTGAGTTGAACTGAGAAGCTGCCGCCAAAAGTATTGCTCCAGTAAAGCTTTCGCCCCGTGTGCTCTGGACATATATAAGGTTCAGAATGTGCTCAATCTGTTCAAAAATGCCTCAACATTACTAGTCACCGTTACCAATAAGTGCAATAAAAAAAATAAAAAACTGCATTGTATTTTTTGTTTGTTTTCAATACTGCATTTGCCCGTGCACCTCAAGTGCCTCTTTCATTACTGTGTTGTTTTATGCATTCTTTCATGACCCTGCTTATATGATTGTTTTTTTCTTTTGATACAAACAAAGGATTAAATCTTGTATTTAATGCTTTTTTTAACTAAGGCTCTCCAGTGTGAGTCAGCTGAATGTTCTATTAGTGTCTATTTCTCAGTGTGCTGATTCAGCATACATCTGTCTTTCTTTGCTTTCATTCTTTGTTGACCGAACAAAACAAGAAACAACTGGGTGCTAGAATGTGATCATCTGTTGCATGATCTTCGGCAGTTGAGTTTGGTGCTTGATTCGGTACATAAGTGAGCAGAGACAAAGTGCTGATGCAGACATTGTAAAATTAATTTTCAGCCGTGCGAAAATTCCTACCAGATTACCTCTGTCGATTGCTCTTTGCTTCTCTTTGTCCAAATGCTGCGAGTCAGTAAAACAATTTTAGCAGGAAGGAAAGGGTTTCATCTTCTCTGGTGTCATTCGAGCCCTAGAGGCAAAAACCGACTCACATTCTACAGTAGGACTTAGCGCCGATGGGTCTTACAAGCATCGCAATGGTCTACCTCGGACTAGACACGGTAGCCGAAAGCCACATTTTTCTCTAGCAACATTGATACCTCCCATTTCAACTTGGTTTCTCCTATTTTATTTCTTCTAAACAGAGGAAACAAATCAAAATGTGTTTCTCCTCTGAAGCCTTCTCTAGTGCTGGCTCTGTTTCACGCATACTGTCCAAGTGATGCTTAGCAGAGCTCTGGATAGTACAACAAGGAGGACAGATCTTTACTTGAAGCAGACACAGAAGCATATTCTCTAACATAATCGAGACACAAATGGAATAAGAACAAATTTATTCTTTTGAAGGGTCAGAATAGTAGATTTGTGACAAAGAAAACAATCAAATGCACCCATTTCTGCGACAGTACTAAAAACAGAAAAAAATATAAAGAGCGCCTACGTAGATAGATAGAACGAATTCCACAAAAATATTAATTAAAAATGCAGGGCATTGCTTTGAACGTGTCTTTGGCTCGAATTGAACACCATGTCCTTCGTGTAAGTGTGGCTTAAACAGATATCAGTCTGATATAATAGACCACGGTGATTGAGTCAGTAACTACAGAACTTACAAGAGCAAGCCATCTGGAGAGATGGTGGTACCGTTCCTTATCCCTGAAGGTCAATGCCGCCTGGCATGGAAAAGCAAGACAAAGATAGAATTAGAGCAAGTGAAAACAAAACATTTAGATGGACAAAAAGCCAAGCACAGACCCTAAGTACTGCTAGACAACAACTTTTCTTGAGTGTGTACGCACAAGTCCCTTGCACGCTATTCCACATCGTTTACACATTCGACAGAGGACATCTGCACTTCAAAGCTGAAGCCTTAATAACGAAGCTACTTCACCGAAGTCTCGGCGATTTTCGTCGGCTTGCTCTAATGGTCCTTTCTGGGTGCATCACGAGTGATTTGGCCTTCCGGAGTTACACTTTAAAATATATTAACAAAAGTAAGCAAATTGTGGGACCTTAACAAGGACTGCTGAGTGCACACAACAATGAGGACAACAAGGATGCCCCAGCTTTGCTTTAGCTTAAAGAGAATCTCCAAAATAATGTTTGCAGAGTGTAATGCACACTTACAAAGTAGGAATGAAGACTGTAGTACATAAAAATGTCTGCCACAGTCAAGCCATTGCCCACAAAGTATAATGTCCGATCTCCCATGTAGCAGTTCAGTTCCTGAAATAAAAGTGCCCGGGTGAGAAAAAAAGAAAGGCATCTTAAAACCCACCTTAAAGGGGCGGTGCAACGATTTTTCAGACTTTGACCAACTAACTGTGGGAATTAATCAGCGTCACCTACATAGAGCGAGAGAACAGAAAACCATGGTTTCCTGTGCGCACTAGTTTTTATTTTTACAGAAAAAATGATACAAATGGAAGGTCAAAGC
>JAZHYW010066944.1:0-44628 GCA_037355805.1 Ixodes ricinus
GGTGTAAGGTAGTGGTTGTGGAATCCACGGGGCTCAAGTCATGGCCCCTCCAGGTATTACAAGCTTCTTGAACAAGGGCATGAATAGTGTCATTAAATAAGCTACGCTTCAGAGTAGCGACACTTGGCCATATTGTGGCTTAAAATCATGGTTGCCAGTTATTTGAAGCTGTATCTGAAGTCACAAGAAACGCTTTTCCGTCCTCCATTTTAAACAGTTTGCGACAAAGCAAAGCAATATTACATGAGCTTCCTAACACCGAATCTAATGCTGAGGAAGTCGCAATTTTGAATCATGACGATCGGCAGTTGCGCCTGCTCTGCACAAGCACCAAAATGGCGGCGCCCACAACACTGTCGGGGAAGAGAGTGCCGATACTCTAAGCGCAGCTCATTTATTGGCCCTACTTCCCGCGAACCTCCTTTCCCCTGACTGAAACTGAAACTAAATATGAATAATACACCATTATTATAGCTTATTCAGTTTTAACCACCTACACATAGTGAGAGGTTTTATGTGCGACTGTTCTAATCAACGTTAGTTCTAACCGTCTCAAAAGAGAGAACGCGCGAGCTTGCGCTGGTTAAAAAAAGACGGTCCAAAGAAAAGAGGCGGCACGCTGTGTTCTTTGTGATTGTGCGTCTAATTGCAAATTGTTGTGTGTATGTTTATACAGCCGGAAGTTAGTCTGCCTTAGTGGGCGTCTGGTGTCTCAGGTGTAGATGAGCAATTTAGCCAGTGCGGTACAACCGCAAACCTGGGGACTTAAACGTGCACCACGCAGTAGTGATACACGACCGCACGCCGGTAGGATGCTCTTCCACATCGAAACGGGCAGGGGCGGGGTGGGTTCTGCAGCGCGAGCTTTCGCTCCACGTGCTCCGAGCTGGTGTGCGCTATACCTTATTTCACCTTATGGTGTACCGCAGGAAAGGCTACAAGCGCGAGCTCCTTGCTGTACGGCACATCTCGGCGGCACAAGCTCTCGTGCACTAAAGGCAGCTGTCAACGCTATGAGCTCGCGCTTCTAGCCTTCGCTGCGGTACAACATAAGGTGAAACGGAGTATAAACATGCACTCGGCAACCGATCGCCCCCCCCCCCCCCCCCCCTTATATAAGTATTTGAAGATCGACGATGGACGTCGATCGTCTCGAGGTAATGTAACGTAATAACATTATATAAATATTAAACATATTGAAGGACTGAACGACTCAATTTTTTAATTCATGTATTGTAATATGGCGGTAGCCTATTGTACTTATTGTTGATGAAGAGCAATAGGAGGTGACTAGGTAATGATTAAATGATGCAGCTCTATAAGGACGACGACATTAGTGGGTATCGAACCACAACGTACAGTGCCAGACTTGTTTCAAGTATCGTGTACCCAAAGACCTTTCTTCACCCGCAACAGAATATTGTCGAATCAATGAGGATGCTGCTTTACAACTGTACGTGGAACAGGAAAACTGCACTGTACAGAAGTGCGGCTTATTCGTTAATATGAGGGACGGATTTCTAGCAGCATTCCCTGATTGACTACTTGGAACAAATGGCCTCATTGACGTAAAGTGTCCCCGTTCCAAAAGATTCTTGAAGCCTACTGAAACCGCAAAGGAGTATGAGGCGAAAAATAAGAAAAAGGAGCCTGGTGTGAAAGGTCCAAATCAATACCATAGCTTCTACTACCAAATACAAGGGCAGTTACACAATACAAAAAGAAAGTTTTGTGATTTCGTTAATATTTACGCTCAAGGGCATTGATATCCAACGTATTCAGAGGGATGACACCTTCTTGTCAACCATAGAGCCTTTTCTACTCAAGTTTTACATGGAAGGCCCGACTTCCGCTGAAATTCCTCACGTAGACGAGTTGTCCGACCGAATAAGTAGGCATTACTCCCGATCTGGGAATCTCTTAACGTTCGTACACCATAGTATCATGAGATCGAGGGCTCTGGCTCTTCGTCCGCCGAACATTGCATCGGCCGGTATTTTTACCGTGTAAGATGAGACCGTCGCGTGCTGCTGGAACAAGAACCTGGCGATTCTTCACTGAACTGCTTCTTCCGTAAGCTTCAAGAGGGCTTTCTTCGTTTCGCACACTATCTGTTCTGCTTGCCCGTTAGTTGCAGGATGGTATGGTGCACTAATGTGATGCCTGATGCCGGTTTTTTTTTCTTTTTCAAAAACTTGTTTATTTTATTTGAAGCATGATTTGGCGCGTTATCAGAGAAAAGTATTTTTGGTAGGGCAAAAGTAGGAAAAGAGAGCGTAGAACGTCAATGACGCGTTTGGACGTCGTGGCAGGCATCGTGTAAACTTCCAACCACTTAGAGTACGCATCGACCATGACTCCGCAGATGCGGATACGTTTCGCCACCCACCGACTGAATAGTGAATCGTTTTCAGTTACTGTTCATGATGGCGCTGGACTCGAGGAAGACTTCGAGTCTTTGCACAAAGTTAGCCCAGTTGCCAGCACTTTTGTCGAAAGCGGTAAGTGCTCGAAACGTCGAGAACGTCGGTAGCCACGTTCTGTGCTTGACACTGGACGCTTACCATTCGCTGAGAAGAAACTTGCTTGTTCGTCTGCCACGAGTCGTCCGATATCAGGTCATCACGGCAACTCCGCATGTCCATAGTTAGCAATCACGTGAACTTATAAATTCCCGAACGCTCTTAACTTGCCGTCGCTCAACGCCGTTCATTCATAGCGTCTTCATTGCAAATAAACATCTTCCTATTTATTCTGAGGGTTTTCATCATACTCCTCCTAAGCTGTACTTACAACATTATGTGTGTCGGTACTTCCGAAAATATTGCAACGGCGTTTGTTTTCTGGGAACAATAATGTAACAACCTTTACAACATCTTCCGAATCCCGTGAAACACAATATTTTGTGACATCACTTTTCAGTAATCATTATAGTGGTGAGGTAAGTACCGTAAATCGCGAAGCAGTTTACTTGACGTCCGCTTCCACTGGGGTCTTGGAAGATTGAGTCTACTGAGCGTGCATTCCTGCAGAAGAAGTTTTCATTGATAGAATATTGACACGTCAATCAACAATTGATTCCTTCTTGGTAAAATTTATTCCGAAAGCCCGTGACAACCGCCGAACCGCACCTCTCTATATAAGAGAACAATTTATACCCAGCCTGACATTTTCGCATACATGCTGTTGACCGATAAACTGGTTTTCTCTACTTTGCTGCAATTAAAGTTCGACACTACATGTTTCGACAAGTGCTTTAACCGTACAATGCGAAAGAATGATTTAAAGGAATTATTGAACCCAAACACTTTGATTTAATGAGATACTTTTTTGTCCACTCTGCGCCTACAGGCAAGTCATTCAACTGACTGGACTGATGCTACCTTTGCAAGGAAGAAGACAAAGCTGCAAGGTTCGAAAAAGAAGGGGTGCACAGCAACAATGCACATCAAGAAGGTCGAACTGTTCCCCGACTACAAGGTACTGTCGTACACACTTGTTATTTTGGTTGTTCATTCCAACTTTCGATATTATCTTTTAAGCATTTAAAAGCCAAAGAGAATATGGTTTCGGTGTGCACCTACTTTTCTAAAAGCGAACTGGTTTATTTGTGCTGCTTCATGTTTCTATTCTCCAGTGTTAAAGTGTTAAGACTCACAAACCAAATTTCAATGAGGGGACAAATTAAATAATACTTAAAAACAAGGGAGCTGGTGGTGATTCATTACGTAAACAAAACCCGAGACTCAGGAACACAGAGACGCTCTGTGTGTTTGTCTCCTGTGTTGCTGAGTCTCGGGTTTTGTTTACGTAAAGACAAATGAACTCGTGTCTCAGTAGTTTGCATAGTAGGAAACTGCAGCAGAAAGTTAAAACCAGTGGAATGTCTTTTTTATATGGTTCTGCTGACAAGTTGCCATAGCAAAAGCTGTTGGGAAGAGCTGATTTCATAATAAATATCCCAGGGAGTCTTACAATGACAGCTGATCTGCTCCACTAAGAACCAGCAATGCCGTTTCTGTGCTATTTGCAAATACAAATATTTTACAGTGTAAACAGTACTTTTCAATGTTAGGGAAATTTAAAATCACCTTATTAGTGTTTCTTTGCATAGCATCACAGATCAATTGTAATTGTCATACTGTTTGAATAATTTCTAACGAATCAAGTAATTTCGAACTTGAGATTTATTTAAAGATATATAAAATATTGATTTTAAATTTATAATCTATTTAGGTTTAAACAAGTTTCTCAAATGGTATTCTGAATTTAGGCAATGCAGCAGCTTCAAATAAGCACCTCTTTGTTAATCTTTTAACAAATGAAAAGTACAAAGTCATAAATGCATCCATGGCACCATCTATTTTGTTAATCTTTTAACAAATGAAAAGTACAGACAAAGTCATAAATGGCATCCATAGCAGCATCTATTTTCTTCTTCCTTCATAAATGGAATTCCAAATCAAGAAAGAAATCTAGTTTAATAACTGTGCATTCCACATGTCTACTCAATATGCTAGTGAAACTGCTGCCATGAGTGTTGCTTCGTTTCAGTACACCTATGCCGTGGGGGAAGCCCACTGCATGGGGCTAAAATTCTAAAGTTCGGGAATTTTTCCAAAACTATTCACATTTTTTTCATTGAACTCGTATTTCATGAATTTACAATTGGATACACTGACATTAGAAGTAACATGAAAAGGTTTGGAACAATTGCACACATCTGCACTTTATAATATCAAGATGCTTTGCCAATCAGTTCTTACTACCTGTTGTTTTCAGAAGTGTTGTCAGAGGGATTCCGCAAACCTTGTGTTCACTAGTGGAGGATACCCCATTCCACCAATAAAAGTAATTTAACATAAGAAAGCTTATTATAAAAATACATAATTTAAGTTGATCTTGGGATTTCTTTTGTTTTTCGTTATATGCTGCATTTACACTATTTTGCTATTCTGCTGCTGCTTTGCATTTAACGTTGGACTTTTCATGTTTCTTTCAACTTTTTCATTTGCCACATGTTCACATATGCTCAGAGTTAATATGCTGACACTTCGTCCTTTGATTTTAAGTGATGTGCCTGTTTGGTGCATTTAGGTGAAATAAATATGTTTGCAGAAAGAGCAAGTCTGAGCTGTACCTGTTCTTCACAACCCACAAAGTGGTTCTTCGAATTGTCGTATGTAGCTTGTTTCCTGTAGATGCAGTTATGATGTGCAAACACACACTTCATAGCAGGTACAGTAACATACAGCTTACAGAAAAAAGGAAACATTTTCATATTGATTCCAAAACATCTGAAGCATCCTTCGAGAACCTCCATACCAACAAATTTTGACTGCTTGTCCTTGGTAGAATTTTGGGTGATGTTACAAGCATATTCTGTCTTATTATGATCTTTAGATGGATCTTCCACCAGACTGCACTCAACGGAAGAAAGAAATTTCCAAGGCCACTCTGTCCAGGCTGCGCACTGCACTGTCAGCTGAAGATGGTGCTGGGGTGGTGTGTCAGCAAAGAATTTATGTAAGCATGTCTGGGAAAGATGCACACTGCAATCACCAGTTCGGCATGGCCCTTAGCTATGCACAACCAATGGATGCAGATGTTGCATCCAAGATCAAGTTACTTGTACAGGAAGGCGTCACGTCGGTGAATGAGGTTCAGAAATGCCTCCGTTTCTTCGTAGAGGATGTGCTTTTTGCTGGCAAACAGAAACCATCTGAATCTTGCCGTGCATTTTATCCCACACGTCAGGATCTATCCACACACATTCAGAGTGCCATCCGTAAAGATCGGTTCAGCTCCTGCGACCAGGAGAATGCCCTGAAACTGGTAGAAGAATTGAAAAAGCGAGACCCAGCTGCAAACTACTTTTTCCGTCCCTACCGGGTGCATGATACACCCAGCTCCGAAGAGCTCCAAAGCACCTCCGAAGCAGTAGCAACAAATGCTTTGTCTCTGGATGATGAGGTGTTGGAAGTAATGGCAAAAGAATGTGACGAAACACTTCTGTTTTGTCATCAGACAGCTTTCATGAAATCTGCAATGCAGAAATATGCAGGAGATGTGATTTGTCTTGATGCAACAAACAAAACAACTGACTATGCCCTGCCACTTTTTTTCTCGTGGCGAAAGCACCCACGGGCTATGTCATTGTCGGTGTGTTTATTGTGCAATTTGAAACTGCGGAGTGTATTGCAGAGGCATTGGAGCTGTTTCGGCAATGGTGCCCAGATCTTAGTCCCAAGTTTTGGATGGTTGATTTCAGCAATGCCGAGATTAATGCAATTTCCTCAGTCTTTCCTGAGAGCCGTGTTGCTCTTTGCGACTTTCACCGCGAGCAAGCTTGGGAAAGGTGGTGCAGAAAGAGGGAAAATGGGGTAGCTGACAAAGACGCACTGTTGGGTTTCCTTCGTAGACTTGCACATGCCAGTTCTGAAGACGAGTTCAATGCTGCACTCGAGTGCCTCAAAGCTTCCACCATCTGGAAATCAAATCGAAAGCTGCAGAGCTATGTGGAGGGACAGTGGCTGAACGTAAAAGAAATGTGGGCTTCCTGCTTTAGGAGTGAGCTAACTGTTAGAACTAATAATGGAACAGAAGCCCAAAACAAGATGCTCAAAGAGCATTACTTGAAATGCCACAGTGGACGAAAGAGCCTGACAGGTCTGCTGCAGACGATGAAGACTTTTCTGAGCGATAGGGAGATGCATTTCTCAAGAGACAACTTGCGCTTCTCATCAGACTACAGAGTTTACCACTCGTCCGTACCAACATTCCTGCACAACAGGCCTCCTGCTGTGGTCAAACACATAATGGCAAGGCTACATGCTGCCGAGGACATTGACGCGGACCACATAACGAACAGATGAGCCTAATGGCATATTTCACGTTCAAAGTGCTGCATCGGCAGATGCTTCTTACCTTGTGCAGTTCTCCACACCGAGCTGCAGTTGCCCAGATTTTCAGAAGACGAGACTGCCCTGCAAGCACTTCTGTGCCATATTTTTGCACATCCAAGATTGGTGCTTCGACAGGCTGCCTGCTTCTTATAGGAATGGCCCATTAATGAGCCTTGACAGCTTAACTGTCACAGATGTTGCAGTAGCCACCCCATCGGAAAGCTGTGGACATGTTGCGGCTAATGTGAGTGAAGAGTGCAATGCCACAGACACCGCACTCCCAGACTTGGAACGTCGGGAAAAGTTGGGAATAGGAGCGCTGAAAGCAAAAGTCCTAGCAGAATTTGAAAGGGGAAAAAGCTTATCCTACTACTGCACCAGCCAAGATAATCTGAATAAAGTGCTAGAACTGCTTGGAGAGTGCAGCTCCCTGCTTCAAGAAGGGACACCGTCTGTTGGCGGTCTGGGTCTACGTGGCTCACCCACCAAGAGGTGCTCTGGTCAGCGCAAAAGACAATCGGGCAACTGCAGCGTGTCCAATGTCTCCGAGCTGAAACGACACCGCCCTCTTCACCAAGAGCATTGGCGTGCACGGGGACGTGTTGGGGAAAAGGCAGCCATGCTACGAAAAACATACAATGTTGCACCAACCATGAGTAAAGATTAAAGATGGAGGAAAGGATTCCGAGATTCAAATTTAACATGTTCCAAATTGTAATATAGTGTATTCTGTGGGACGTGGTTGTCCGTGAATATTCCCTTAGAACCATCTACAACCTTTTCTTGCTTTGTGTCTGTTTGAATGAATGAATGACATGTTTCTGATTTCTATGGCACCATTATGTACATACTCCTTGTATTGTACACTTCCTGGTACCCTCATCACATCGCAGAATGGTACAGTATCCTGTGCGACTTGTTAGCACAAACACGACATTCATGCTTTGTTTTACTTCACTCATACTGATTAGTGCTGGAGAACAGATTTTACCGTTTAAGTAGAGGCCCGGCTGGCCCACACTAGCTCATTCCATTACATAGTATCTTGGTGAGAACTATTCAGGTGTGAAATAAAAACTAAAATCTGGCAACTGCGCGTTTGTGCAAGCTGTGTCATGTTCTCTACATATGAAGCCACCACCTAAAGTGCACCGAACGTGTTGATTATTTAGAGTTTCCTCACCTACCTTTTCTTTTCCATAAATCATCAGAACTTTCTGTGGTGCCTCAGTGAAACGTATGGGGTACATGCAGATAGCATCGAAAGCTCTTTAGCGATGCATGGACAATTGTTTTTTTAATTTCGAGGTTTTTTTCCTTTTGGAAGTTTAACCAACCGAGAGACATACCTTACAAACATGCACTTGCATACCAGTACCAAACACAGTACTGTGTGCACTTGACACACCTCCATATTATGTGTAAACAAACGTCCTTTTTGAGTGGAATACTGTTCACTACATACAAACCTGTCAATAAGTGCAGTTCAAACGTGCCTATAGACACCTTCCGCAGTAACACTTGACTTTCCCTTTAGCGCAGCTCGTCATCTCTAAAAACAACATAGTCATGCTCTACAATGACCGAGTGCCCGTAAGTGCAATAACGACAGACATCTTTGCACTTTCAAGAAATGTTTATGTAACGTAGAAACTTGAGTGATATACAAAAAGGAACCTATACTTCGTCTCATCCTAACATGGACTAGCCTGTGAGGCTACAAGCGCGAGCTCCTTGTGTTGAATCGTACTACCTCGGCTGGACGAGCGCACGTGCACCGGGAGTATCAAAGCTACTCGTTCGTGCTTGTAGGCTTTGCAGTTAGTCAATCTTGGGATGAAACGAAGTGTAAAATAAAGTACTTACTCACAAGTCGGTACACCTGCGAGAGCAGCCGCCCGACCACACAACACAGATATAATAAATAATGTAACGATGCGTGCGACGTGGTGCCTCTGCTACACCGTACTTGATACCACCTGTACGCCAAGAGGGCCAGGTATTGTGTAGCGCCAAAGAAAATAGAAAAAAAAAAAAACTAGGAAGCACAAAGATGACCAGAGTTTTGAAGACCAACCCGACTGACGGAGACGGCGAAGCATTACAAAAAAACGCCAATAAAAAAATAAACGCAAAAGCAAATAAAAAACCTATGAACCGTAGCTTATACTCTTGGTCATACACATTAAAAAATAAAACATAAAGTTAAAACTAAGTGGTACACTTAAAATTTGCTTTTAACCGAATAAAATAAACAAAAACGTCACTTCCGGTTTTGCTTTTGTTTATGTTTTGTTTCCGTACCGCAGCGACGTCCGAACGTCCGGAAATGCGCTCCGCTTCTACCCTTCAACTGCAAGCGAAGGTGGCGCCGCTTCCCATGCACCCTCCTCGGAATTTACGGCGCTCTGTGGTGGCGGCAACGGTGGCGGCCATGAACGGATGGATGGATGTTAATGGCTATACCCTTTGTAACGGGCGGTAGCTTGCGCCACCTAGCCTAAGTCTAAAAAGACAAAAACGTGATTCCTCCCATCCTTTTAAGACCAATTTTTCTCCCCTAACTATCACCAGGCAGTGTGCGATATCACCAGGATGACCTTCGGGGGATCGGGCAAAAAAAACTAAAAACATCTCCCCCCTGCCTCTTTCCCCCGGCGAGGGAGTCGCCAATTTTCCTCTGGTCAAACTTTTTCGGCGTTACCCCAGCACCGGACCCACTGGGAGACAGGGTTGAGACTTTGGGCCGGAGCCACGCGGGAGGGAGTCCCAATTTTCCTCTGTCCCGCCTCTTCCCAGCTGTGCTAGTTAGTTGTCCATTATTTAATTTTCCCTAGATAATTTCCACCAATCTTCTAATCGTCTCTTTGTCACTGTAATCCTCTTCTCCACCGTCCCTCCATCGTCGCCAGTGAAACCCAGGGCCCCAGCCAAACCCGTTACCCCTTCAGGGAGGGCAGGACGAAGCCCCGTGCACTTCAAAACCAAGTGCTCTATATACTGTCTCGCTATCATTATGGCAGGCGGCACATAATGTGTCTGACTCCTGAAATTTAGCCCTAAACGTCCTCCTCCTCAAAACCCCCGTTCTTGCCTCGAACAGCAAAGCACTTCCCAGTGAATTGTCAAAAAGATTTTCCTTTCTTACGTCCTGCTTTCGTGACCTGTACACTGTTAAAGCTGATTTCTCCTGCATTCTCCCCTCCCACATTTTCCTCTCAGCCTCTTTCACCCCCTTTTTCACTGTAGTCTGTTCAGCCCCATCACCAGTGTGTAGATATTTAAATATAAGCTTTCGGGTTCGGTTTGTCCATTTTGTGTTTAAACTTTTCATGTATAAATACTTGAACACCTTCCGTGCCCATCGCGTATCATCCATTTCGGTCAACCTTTGTTCGAATTTCAGCTTACTAATTGCCTCCCTGCTCTCAAAAGACGACCATCCCATGTCCCCCTGTACTCCCTCATTTTGTGCTCCCAGCGCCAATCTGCCTACGCTTCTTTGTCGAATTTCTAACCCTGATTGAACCTCAGATTTCATGCACAGTACTACATTGCCAAAAGACAGTCCTGGTACCATCACTCCTTTCCATATAGCTCTGACCACTTCATATCTGTTATAGTTCCAGAGTTCCTTGAGCTTCATAATAGATGAATTTCTTTTTCGCCTTTTCTAATTATATTCTCCTCGTGTTCCTCTAGATATTTCCTTCCCTCATTGAGCCAGACTCCTAGATATTTGTACTTTTCTACCTGTTCTATCACTGTGTCCTGTATCTCCAGAGGTTCCCCCTTCTCATCGTTGAAAACTATTATACCCGACTTGTTTCCTACTGAATTTTAGTCCTAAACTGTCTCCTTTCCTGCTGCAAATCCTAATCAGTTCCTGTATTGTCTCACAACTTTCTGATACGAGTACAATGTCGTCTGCATACATTAACCCTGGCAATACTTGATTTACTTTATGTCCTTCTTCCATGTAATTCAAGTCAAAACCTAAGTTGCACTGCTCTAGTCTTTTTTCCATCTCACTGAGGTATATCATAAAGAGCAGGGAGACAATGGGCAACCCTGTCTAAGTCCTCTTTTATGCTGCTGGTCTTGTAGTTTCGGCTTCCTATTTTATAACCAGCCTATTCTCCGTATAAACCCGTTCTAGGAACTTAACCGTGGTTCCCCCTAGCCCATACACCTTCAGTTGGTCCCACAGTTTTTCCTGATTCACATTGTCATATGCCCCTTTGATGTCCAAAAATGCTACCCATAATGGCTTTTGACTTGTCATTGCTATCTCTATGCACTGAGTGATTATGAATAAGTTATCATCTAGTCGTCTATCCATCCTGAAACCGTTTTGAAGCTCCCCAGAATCTGCTTTTTCTCTGCCCATTCTTCCATTCTTCTTTTTACGATTTGCATAGCTAGTCTGTATATTACTGAAGTTACTGTGATTGGCCGGTATGATTTGATACTGTCTTTGTTTCCCCTGCCCTTATATAATAATCTCATCCTGCTCAATTTCCAGTCACTGGGTACCTCCCCTCCCATAAGTATCTGGTCAATCACCTGCCTTAGTTTCAATTTGCTTGTCTGGCCTAGACCTTTTATCAGTCTCATTGGTAAGCCATCTGGACCTGTCGCAGTTCCAGCCGGAACTCTTCCTTCTGCTTTCTCCCATTCCCCTATGGTCATTTCCTCTCCTTCACTATGATCCTCCTCTTGTGTTGTGTCGATGCTATTATTCCCTATGGCCTGATCTGCTTCTAACTCCGAAAATGCCGCTTCTGATTGTATGTCTAATGTATTCCCTTGCCTCTTCACCCTCTACCTTTGTCCCTTCCTGTGTGATTAGTGTCTGCTGGTACCCATCGGTCTTTTTCCCTGTGTACTGATGTGTTCCCAGAACCTTTTGCTGCATTCCTATCCTTTTGGTTTATCTCTATCATCCACTGGACCCCTGCCCTCCCAATTTTGGCCTGTATTATTGCTGATGCCTCCCGCTTTCGTTCCTGAAAGTCCTCCCATTTCGATGTCACTTCGGCTGGTGTGGCCCCCTTATTTTTTGCCCATCTATGTTCTCTAGATGCCGCTTGGCGTCTCGATATTGCTGCCTTAACCTCTTTATCCCACCAGCTTTTGGGCTTGCGTTTTAGTTTTCTTCCTCCTTGTCTGGTTCGATTCTTCTCTAATCCTCTTTTGAAAACACTAACTAGGTCTTCATATGTCCATTCTCTTTCCGGTTGCTGTGTTGCTGCATCTGTAGGTCATCTTTGAGTTAGAGCTGACAGAGAAAATCCGGCCACGGCACAACGCCGATGTACGCTGGAAGCTAGAGCCGGTTTGGAGAAAATCTGGCAACAACGCACGTTTAACATGCCGCCGGTATTGTTTTTGGTTTGACGGGACGCGAGAAGCTCCGCGATTTGCTAGCACATGTAGTGAAGACGTGACCGGAGAAGTGCCCCTGTGATGTTCCCGGAAGATGGAAAGTATCATTCGTAATCGCCGTGTGTGATATGAAAGCTGGGAGTCAGCAGGGTCCACGAGTGCGCAACCATAAGACAATTGGGTTCACGACAGCGCTGCGTTGACTACGGCGATCTCGTTCTGTTCGGTGCAACACGGCGATGCGGAAAAGAGCTGAAACGTTCGTGGTGTGTGTGGTGCGGTGCTTGGAGGCAGAAACCCACACTAACATGGAGCGCAAATTGGTTGTTGTGGAGTTGAGGTTCAACGGGTTCAGTACCGTCGTCGTCAGCTGATCCGGTCCAGCTAGTCCGGGATGACGCAGCGGGCGTCTCTAAAAGTAAACCTTCCTTCGTTCTGTTTCAAAATGTGGAAGTATCCCGACGCATGCCGTAAGTGAAAAGCTGCCGGCGTTTTCAAAAAAATTACGTCGTTTTAAGTGAACAATGGACTCCGGATTGTTGTCCTAAACCTGCCTTTTTTATGCTTCGTGTTGTTCGACTGCGTTTGCACAGCGACGTGTTTGCACAGCGACGCACACCGCTCGATTAGATGATTCGGTCCTGCAAACGACCGGTTATACAGAATTTTAGGGAAACTTAAGTCACCACCGATATTTTCCTGTAAATCGCGTCTGAGTTTGTTGCGCTCATCATGCGGTGTGAATAAATTAGGGCAAGATTTCCTAGCTGCCCACAAAAGCATGAACTGAGACCATTTTTTACGTGGTGAACATAGTGCTTTTTCTTTATTTTGGGAAGAGGCGTTGGTGCATTTCTTATGGTACAATCACTTGAGAGTTCAGAAATTGAGGAGAGCGAGCAAGCTTTCCCAACTTCGTCCCTTTTCTCTCGGGCACTGCCCCTAGTTTCAAGTTTCAGTTTCAGTAGGCATACCTACTAGCAGGTACAAACTGCTCTAAAGCAGGTAAAAGACAGGGGAAGTCAGTACGGTGCGGACTCCGTGTTTCGCGCTTTTCGCAAGGTGACTGGGTAAATGCTTTGAGCGAGGTATGCGGAATGTGCAAACGATTTTGTTATGCCCGTCGTTGGCGTCTCTCCAGCAAAGCGAATAAGATGATCTACAAAGGCACAATCACAAGCCAAGATTTACGATAACAGTGCGTCTTCGGTGGTCCATGTAGTTGTATTTTACCCTGCTCTCTGCAACACCTTGTCATGACGAAGAGCTGGAACGGCCACGGTTTGTGCTGGCTTACCGGTTGACAGAAACCCGCATCGCCCGCATCGGCACCGAGTGCACTTGGGTTATTGATGCTCAAGCCTTTCATCCGCGACTTGTCGCCAGCTGATCCTGCTGCTCGACGGTGAGGAAGCGGCGAGAGTGACCTCTGAAGTAAATATAAATCCTCGTTCATCCAGTTATCTGGTGTCAAAGTGTGGAAGATGTCCAACGTGTACTGAGGGCGGGAACTACGAGCGTTTTGCATTGCTTTTAAAACTGAAACCAGAGCAGCGAGATAACTGCCTTGCGCACTCCAAAATGACGGAAGCAATAAGTTTCAACAGGTCGAGTACGTCACCGGGGATGTAGGCGAGACGGTACACACTGTTCAAACGCTCGCAGTACCCCCGAGTGGTACCAGAAAAACGACGGCAACAGATAAGGAGCTCGCTATTCAGCATAATACAGTGCTACGGGCCCGTGACTCTTCAAAATTCGGGGTGGTAACGGTATAAAAAAATTAAAAAACGCATCAGCGCCACATTAGTGATTACGAATAACACCGGTCACAAGCTCCAAAGCCCCACCGCTCCGCTCGACACCGACACGACATACGACAACAAACTGCATCAAAACGCCCCAAAAGTGAAGGCGTCTACTCCCGTACTGCAACTAGCGGAAGTGAAGTGTTGGGCGGATGTCCTTCATAAGAATATATAAAAAATGCTTTGCGCAAGGATCTTTTTCATTTAATATTGAATACGTAATGATAAAATCCCAATAATTTGTTTTTCTATCTGATTCAAGCTAGTCGGACTGCTCATATAACACTGGTCTAGCATAAAAATAACGAAAATATGAACTTTTTCATGACCGGTTTAAGATTTATTGTTAACACATCGTTATTTTTCGCAACGGACTAACATTATTGGTTTTGCCTTCATGCTTTTTAAATACAAACAGTTATTACATACGGGTGTCCATTGCGCCGTGTTTTGTGTGTTCTTCTGTAAATCAAAGAGACCAAAGAGCTCACCCGCACATGTCAAGCTTATATGCGCCGCGGGGAGAAAGGCATGCTGTGTAGGAAGAGTCGGGCGCAGTGTCGTTGTTGTACTTGCGTATTATACTTAGTTTCAGCTTAGGTACAGAGCGGGGCCTATGTTATGAGCCGAAGGGCCAATCAAACAGCGCAAAAGGCGCAACGTCATGGCGTGCTCTGTGCGCTTGATAGGACTAGCCGGCGGATGAGCCCGCACAGAGAGACGGCGAATACCGGCTGGTCCTATCAACTGCAGACAGCACGCCATGACGTTGTGCCTCTTTCGCTGTTTGATTGGCCCTTCGGCTCATAACATCGGCCGCGCTCGGACCCAAGCTGAAACAAAGTATAACAGACTCGTTTTTTGTTTTTTTTATAGGCTGCTAGAAATTTTGATAGGTGGCGCAAGTTAAGCGCCGTTCACATATATGCGACCGAGTAAGACCGAGAGAGACCAGGGGTCCTAGCTGGACGCTTGGCGAAAACGGCGGCGAGAAATCTGGCGGCCGCGATTGGCCAACGCCACAATTGACCTTGGCGCCGGCCAATCATAGCCGCCGAATTCCTCGCCGACTTTTCCGCCAAGTGTCCAGATTAGGGCCCCAGACCGGTCTTTTAGCCTCTTGCGACGTCTTAGGACCGGATGCGCTGCAGCGGAGCTGGTCCTAAGACATCGCAAGAGGCTTAAAAACCGGTCTGGTCTTTCTCGGTCTTACTCGGTCGAAAGAGTGTGAACGGGCCTTTACCGTCCGATTCCAAATAGAAATTTGCTCGAGTTATTTATCCATGTAAGTTCGGCATTCGTTTTTCTGTCTAGCGGCTCCGTCGTAGCTACCGACGCCGCCGACCGCCGACGACGCACGTACAGTGGCCCAACTTTTTAACAATATCAAGCGAGCGTTAACCGCCGGGACGGCCAGCGCCGTGCCGCGGAGGCGTGCGACGATACGGGAGAGATTTAGCGCGTGCGCACAGAGCCCTTTCTGGTGGGAGCGTCGTCTGCTAGGCTATTCCGTTGATCGCACACAGCCCCTCTCCGTAGCAAAGAAGGGCAGGGCGCTTGCAATGTCGAAGTGCATCGCCGATACGCCCCTCCTCTTGGAATGCGTTCACAATCCTATTGACGTTAGCCTGTGTAACCTCGACTGTTGTTGCTATATCCCTTTGCGTCATGCCGCCCATCGACATTCTCACAGCACGTTCCCGTGTTTCTATGGGCACTCGAGGAGGTATAAAAATGTACGCGCGCTCGCTGGTCAAGAAAAAGTGCGACTACCCAGCTACATAAGCTAGATGACAACAGCAACAACGTACTTGATAATACAAAACACCAAGCGGAAACCCTGTCGATACTCCGTTTTACCTTGTGTTGTACCACAGCCGACGCTACGAGCCATCATGGCCAGTCCATCGCTAAAAGTGTGTCACATGGCTTTCCCGTTGGGTACAACCGCATGCAACTGCACGTGGAAGAACGATGTCACGTGGCAGGTTGAAAGCACTGGATTCGTTTTGATGGCTCGTAGCATTGTCTGCGGTATATAGTTTAATGCATCGTTGCATTCAGTTTGTCGCGTCACTGTATTTTTTATTTTTGTTGGTTCACACATGTAAACGCAAACATGAAATTAAAAAAGAGTAAATTAAACTCGAGATGACGCGCGGCTTACGCCACGCCTGAGCAGTATCACGCAAGCAAGCGCTGTTCAGATCTTATACTTCGTTTCAGCTAAGGTCCGAGCGCGGCCGATGTTATGAGCCGAAGGGCCAATAAGAGAGCGAAAGAGGCACAACGTCATGGCGTGCTCTCTGCAGTTGATAGGACCAGCCGGTATTCGCCGTCTCTCTGTGCACTGCTCCTCCGCCGGCTAGTCAATCGCAGAGAGCACGCCGTGACGTTGCGCTTTTTGCGCTGTTTGATTGGCCCTTCGGCTCACAACATCGGCCGCGCGCGGACCTAAGCTGAAACGAAGTATAGCTCCTGACTGACGATTTTATTAGTACTTCCTCTTCTTTTATGCTAAATTTATTCTATTCGTTCTCGTCATCTTCACTCAACAATAAAGAGTCTGGTATCAGCCACCGCAGCGTTCGGCTTATCTTGATGACGTCATCGTCTTTGGAAAGTCCAGAGAAGAACACTTAAAGCGACTGCAATATGTTCTGCAGCGTACCGCTGAGGCTGGAGTAAAACTAAACAACAAATGCGTTTTTGATGTGCCCGAACTCTCCTTTCTGGGCCATCACGTCAGCGGAGAAGGAATCGATCCACTTAAGCAAAAACTGGACGTCATCAACGCGACTCCCATCCCGACGGACAATACACAACTAAGATCATTCTTACGGATGGTAAAGTATTATAGCCGTTTCGTCCCTCGTCTTGCAGCAGAAGTCGAGCCCCTGCGCAAGTTCTTGCAGAAGGACATTCCTTTTATATGGGATACCGAAGCGAACACCTGCTTCACGAAGATCAAAAGTCTGCTGTCGCCAGCACAGATTTTGAAGATGTTTGATCCCAACCTTCCCACAATCGTCTCTACAGACGCATCTGGGTGGGGACTCGGCGCCGTATACTTCAGCAGCGCAATGGGAAGGGAGTACAAACAGTCGCTTTCGCCTCTCGCACGCTAACAACTGCAAAGCGAAAATACTCAGTGGGCGAAAGAGAAGCGCTCGCGTGCCTGTGGGCTTGCGAACGGTGGCACAACTACCTGTGGGGTCGGCGTTTCACGCTTCAAACAGACCACCAGGCCCTAGTGACGCTGTTGGCAACACGTGTAACAGGCCATCAACCACTCCGAATAACAAGATGGTCGACACGCCTTCTCCGCTACAACTTTGAAGTCAAACTCCGGAGCCGAAAACCAAGTTGCTGAGCGCCTCGCCAGAAGATGACGCTGAATCGAGGAAGAGATATTTCTTACATCGCACTGCAAAATGAATGTATAACAAAGCTTCAACTGCAAGAGGCCACAGCCAAGGATACAGTCTTGTCGAGTGTGATGTCCTTTGTTACGCCTGTGTGGCCTCCAAGACGAACCTCGTCATCTGACGTAATATCATTCTACGACGTGAAGGACGATCTTGCCGTTGACGACGGCATCCTTCTGCGCAATGAAAGATTTGTGATACCCCGAGAGCTTCAAGGTACTCTCATCACCAAGGCGCACGAGGGGCATCCTGGTATCGTCAAAACCCGCACGAGACTCCGCGAACTCTACTGGTGGCCAAAGATAAATGATCAAGTGGAGCAGGTCATCTACGCCTGTAACATTTGTCAGGCATCTGACAAAAGCGCGAAGCCCTTGGCGACTCCAGTTCAACCAGTACCTTACCCCGATCAACCGTGGTCTAAGGTTGGAATGGACATTGTGGGACCTTTCGAGCGTGCAGAACCATCATGCTGCTGCGCCATAACTCTAGTAGACTACTTTTCCAAATGGCCCGAAGTACAATTTTGCGCCGACGTCACCACAACAAGAGTCACGGAGTTTTTGCATCTGGTATTCTGCAGAGAGGGTTTTCCAGAAAGCATTGTTACCGACAATGGCCCACAGTTCATTTCCAAACAGTTCAAAGAATTCCTAGGATCTGGTGGAATCAAGCACCACTTGATTTCCATATATCACCCGCAAGCCAACGGGCAAGTTAAGAGATCTAACAGAACACTTAAGAGTTTCATCCAGTACGCATCTGGAGAAAAACGAAAACTTAGGTCAGCGGTGTTGGACTACCTAGGCATCTCCAGATGCACGCCTCATGCCACAACTGTACTGTCCTCCGCACTGCTTCTTCAGTGTCGCAAGCCCCGGACTCGACTAAATATCTTAGGGCTGTTGTTATCTCAATTCCTTCGCAACCCCCTTCGAAGAGGTTCAGCGACTTCGACAGAGAGTCCAACAAACGCAAGAAAAGACCATAACGTATATAGACAAAAGAAGAGGAGTAAAATCTCCTAAGTTCAAAGTCGGAGACCTGGTTCGAGTGAAGAAGCCAGGGCATATTCGAAAAGGATCGAGGTCGTTCAGCAGCCCTCTTCGAATATTAGAACATGTGGGTCGCTGGACATTCAGACTCGAAGATGGGCGAGTGTGGAACGCTTCTAAGTTTGCCGCTGTCCCGCAGCCTTCGTCTTCCGGCTCTATCACTAATCAAGCTTCAGATGTGCGCATGAGGGCTGGAAAAGCTGATACGAGATCTGACCACCACAGCTGGCAACCACCATCTGGGCCATCACGCCGACACAATCAGCCGAAATCACTGGCTCAACGCGGGTTACCAGCGGAGTCACCTCCGCTGCCACATCCTCTACCTGGCGGGCCACTGGCGGAGTCACCCCTGCGTCCTGTCGCAGGACTGGCAGCTGCGCCATTTACGCCGCCCAGGCTGGACGCTCTTGGAGACAGGCCAGAGCGACCCCGCCGAAAACGACGATCACCGGAGCGTTTCGGCTATAGACGCTTTACACACGCGCCAGATTGAGCCGCCATAGCCGCCCTTCTCTTGTCTTATCGAGATGCCGAGCCACTGAAGCGGGCGTTGACGAGTCTCCACAACGGCCTATGCTGGGGGGAAGGACACAGTAACACTTAAAATGGCAATAACCTGTCCTGTTGTGGAAATGATGAAGTCAAGCGAACGGAATAAGAGGGAACAAAAACTGAAGGTCAGTTATGGCGGCGCCCATGCACAGCTGCTGTAAAGCGTCTATAATGTTGCCAGTTAAAAAAGTTGAACTGCGTTATGAATGACTGCGTCAGCGGCGGTGTGCTTCCAATGTTGAACTCTTTTATGAACGACTGTGTTGACTGTGTGACTCTGATATGAACCGTAGTTATTTCTGTATTGGTAATCCTTTTCCTTCATTATTTTTTATTTGGTCAGTTATCGTCTTTCGTCTTTGTCTTCTGCTATATTCTCATTTTTCTTTTTTATCTTGTTTCATATTACACTGAATTTCTCAAAATGGGAGGGGGGGGGGGAGGGGGGAATGTTGTGTCCGGACTATGGTGGCTATAGGGGTAGGGGTGCCGAGCTCTCCGCATTCTTGGATAGTTCCACGTGCCGCCGCTTCATGACGAAAAAGTGGCGCTGTAGCCAGCCTATACCGGTAAAGCCCCTCTATCCTGGGAAAAGTGGCGCCATTCATTGTTGTGGAAATGCTCGAGACACGTGCCGCGCGCCAGCATCTGGGAATGAACATGGCGTCTGAAATCTAGGTCAGTGCTACAGTTCACTGAATCGGTGCTGGCTGTGCCGCCATGATCTTCCCAAGGGCTCCACGCTGCACGTGCTTCGTGCATCGACACACTTGCGCTACTTTGAAATATGAGGGCTTACCTACCGGTGCATTTCTGCTCGAAGGGGCACGAGAGCGTCTCGTACTCCGCGTGCTCATGCAGGACGCACTTCTACGCGTGGTGCCATTGTACGCCGCACGATGGCACCAGGCGCAGGGCCGGTACCGGTACCGGTGCCATCGACGTCATGAACAAGTGACGATGATGATGATGATGATGATGAGGATGCGGCTTGTTCCCTTTGAAACGGGCGAGCGCGAACTAAGTTCGTGCCCAAGCCTGGGAGCGAGGAGATCTTAGTGCCCCCTGAGGTGGATCTTATTCCACCAATCTTCAAGTCTTCGTTTAGTGGCCACTACAAGCCTGTGCCGGCCGCTAGAAGGCCCCTTTATCTGCGTAACTGCAGAGCTTTGTGCATCAGAGTAGTCTGCTTGGTTGCGCCCGATTTCAGTAATTGTGAAGCCCAACGCCTCAGCGAGCACTAAGGGGCTCTGCAGGCGTGGGCACCGGGACGGCTGAAGTCCCGCACAATCTAGCACAACGTGTTCCACCGTTTCATCGTAGCCTCCGCAGACCCGACATGCGCTCGAGGTCACCGTAGCATCAAACCGGCGTCTGTAAACTATAGTGTCCGGAGGGCCCCGGCGCGCGCCTCAGACAACAAGCGGCTGCCCAGGCTGTTGTCGTACAGCAGTGCTTCCGATGCGATGGTTGTTTTGTGGGCCAGGTACACTTGGAGCGTCGACTTTGTTTGTGCGTCTCGGAGCCATTGTTGGGCCTCGTTGTCACGGACTTTCTTCTTAACCTCTGACGCCCATTCCCTTTCTGATGACGCTTCAACGGGGTCAGAAAAAAGCCATACTTGTGCTCAAGTTGATGAAGGCGCTTCTGCCAGCGTGTCCGCAGCCCCGTCAGCTGAGTGTACATAAACAACCTCCTGGCCCACCTGCAGCTGTCCATATGGCGAAGACGCCCGTAGTAGGTAATTTTGCTGGTCGCCTCCCGAGCCTCAAAGGAGGACCAGCCCAGCTCGCCCTGAACTGCCTCGTTGGCGACCCCCCGTGGCAGTGGCATGCTATCGATTTTTTGTTCGGCACACCTCCCCTTACAGCCACCATATCCTGACTGACGATTTTATTAGTACTTCCAATTCTTTTATGCTAAATTTACTCTCTTCGTTCTCGTCATCTTCACTCAACAATAAAGAGTCTGGTATCGGCCACCGCAGCGTTCGGTCACACATTCCCGACTTTCCGGGTACACCGAGGACACCACACCAGCAGATAATGTACAGGGGCTGTGTGCGGCCAGCGGAATAGCCTAGCAGACGACGCTCGCATAGGAAAGAGCTTTGTGCGCACGCGCCGAATCTCTCCCGTGACGCCGCATCTTTCCACGGCGCAGCGCTGGCCGTCCCGGCGGTCGACGGTCGCTTGATATTATTAAAAAAATTGGGCCACTGTACGTAAGTACCTTTGCACGCAGCTACGTCCGCCGCTTGGAGACTGTTTACTGTGCATAAAAGACATCGAACGAAAACAAACGCGTCCTGTGTGCTCTCAATTCGGCTGAAAGGCGCGCGTCTCGCTGGGCTCGTCTCTCGCCTGTTCTCGGCTGTTGGCCGCGATGCTTTAAAAGAAACACGCTCAGTCGTGTTTCGCGGAAGGCAGACACGGTGTATCGTATTAAACTTTACACGGCACGTCATATGTGTAGACGGATAACACACATGGCTGCGTGTAAAACAAACACGTTTTGACGTGTCCGCTATGGGACAACGGTTTACACATCCGGGCGTGTTATTTTTGCTAACAGTGTAGAGAGTAATCGTGCTCCTTCTGCTGCATGGGCAGCCGAGCGTAACGACCGAAGGAGAGCTTTGCGCTCCGGCAATATCGGATGCTATACGTATATACGATGGCACGTAAACGACCATCTATATCACTTGTGTGACGACGTTACCTTCCTTGGCTGCAGGACTTACCAGCTTCTACCCGCTGCAGGCTACAACAGAGCAGACACCTGTCGTAGCTAGCCACCGCCTGCTGCCGTGCCAATGTACAGGGTGTCCCAACAGAATTTTAGAGGTGTTTTTATTACCTTAAAAACAAAAAAATGCGTTACCGAACACTCATTCTCCACCCAAATGTAGCCCTATAGCGGTCCGAACCAGATGCCAGAGTTTTAAAAAATAACAGTTGTCTTATTAGAAATTTATAAGTGATTTTGTTAAACTTTCAGGGGAAAATTGCGACCGACACGGAGCTGGAGCTGAATGACGCCCGTTACCGAAAACGGCCGAAAACAGGCCCCGTTTTCCCATAAGATTTTTCAGAAAAGCAATGATAACTTTTGTATAAGATAACGGTTAGTTCTGAAACGCCAACGTCTGGTTAGGATCGCCAGAGCTATACATTTGGGCGGAGAACGAGCGTTCGGATACAGGCATAGTTCGATTTTGCGGTGCAAAAATAGCCCTAGTTAAATGTATTTTAAGGAAACGCTGTAGGTGTGCCTTTACGGAGCGCAAGTTCGTCTGCTTCTTGCACGGGGGTATAGATTAGGCCAAAACGCGGCTGTGTGAAAGAGAAAAAAGAAATAGTGGATAGATTTCAAGGTATCAAGCATTGAGGTCTTCAAAATATGAGCTTTGAAAACTTTGATTTAAAAATGGACCCCTCATCTAGCAGTCACTCTACTCACGTGTCCAACCTTCAATTTGAAACGCTTTCCGTGGTTTGGGTTGCTTCCTCTTTTAAAATCTATAGAATCCTTATGCCAACGGCTCGATCGCGACGAGCCAGCAGCGCATTTCTGATTGGGACCTCGCCAGGCTGAAGCTGGAACCAAAATGACCAAAATTGAGGTGCGATAAACCACGCCTGCTGGATGACTGCGCTAGTAATGCGGTAGCGTTAGTACCCAGACGACAGGGAAAAGCTGACGGCGTCCGTCTGTGGACAAAACAGTGGAAAGGGAAGCGCGCCGCGTAGAGGGGAGGAGAGTAGTGAAGGAGAAAGGCGAGAGGGAAGCGACGTCACAGGGTGGAAGCCAATGCGCGCGCGGATGCTGGGGCGACTCTAAACTTGCAGGTGTGCGGAGCACGTGTGCCGTGCTGTGTGCTACAAAAATTAAAGGAAGATTCATTGATGGGTTCTTAGGGAATGCGTTCGGATGACCCTTCGGGAAACGTCACACACGTCTTTTTGAGGAAACGCTAACGCTGACCCTGTAACGAAGCCAAAAAGAGGCCGCGAAATTAGAGAAACAAAAGAGGAAGCTAAAAGAGAAAATCAAGAGAAAGGTGAAGGGGTCAGCGTTAGCGTTTCCCAAAGAGGGACGTGTGTGGCGTTTGTTAAGGGTCATGCTAACGCATTTCCTAAGGATCCACCAATGGATCTTCCTTTATTTTTATTTTTTTCTTCTTCAAACTATGAGTTTTGAAAACTTGGATTCAAAAATGTACCCCTCACCTAGCGAACATCTTATCACTTTACCTTTGAGAGACAGTACACGTAGCGTCATATCTGCCAAAGATATTTTTCGTTTTGTGTTCAGGCCTGTTCACACGTGTACTGCAGCACTCACTGGGCGCTATAGGCAAAGCGCTCACTTTGCGCTACATCAGCGATGAGATCCATGCGTAAACTGTTCTTTCATTTTTATGGTAACATATGTTTTATAGCAATCACTAGCAACGAAATGTTTTAATTCCCGACCAGCAGTCGTTTGTTTTGCAAAAAAAAGAAAAAAAGAAGTAGTGAAAGTACGCAAAAAATAAGAGACGTAAAAACAGAAGGAAAACGAAGGAGCATTAAAATCCCAGCGTAATATAACAAGAAAAGGTTGGTTGTGTTTTTCCCACGCTCAGGACCCGTGAAAAAACAACAAAAATAGAACTCTCTCTTTCTTCAGTGTCAGAAACGGAGAGAAGGGGGGGGGGGACATGAAAAAAGAAATGTGTGCTCACGAAATACGTCAGCACACAATAACAATAAAAGAAAATTCGGAAGCACGAGAACCAACATAAATAAAAGTGGCGAATAGACCCCGAAAGATCCTTCAAGAAGGACTGGCTCCACCCATCGCGAATTCGAATCAACATTAGTGCCCTACTTACAAAACGTTAAGGAGAATAAAAGCCCGTCCCCCCTCCACACAAATGCCTTCTCTTAAACCTTAAGGTGAACACACACCAAAAAAAATGAACAAAATCGCACCCCTCCCGTTTTTCTTTTTCGTTTCATTTCGTGTACATTTTCTCCCGGCCCGCGGCCAAGTGGAACTTAAAAAAGAAAGAAAAGAAACAATTTAAGTCAATCCACATCTTGAACCCGCATGACCCTTAACCTCTCCCTCTCCGTCCCTCGGCTTTTCTCCTCCGCCACCGTTACTTTGACACCCGGGGGGACCAGGGCATGCTACGGGAGCGCCCCCTCCCGTAAAAGCACCCTCGTTCCCAGGGAACCACGTCCTCCTTCCGTCTGCGTCTCGCCCGTTTTTCCTTCTTTCCTTTTTTTTCTTCTTTCTCAACGTGACGTAAGTGTTTTGAAGGTGTCCGTAAAGAAACGGCAGTGAACATAAACGCAAAATTATACCATATAAAAATACCCATACACATATTATAGAAAAGGAGAACATGTTGCTGCGAGGCGCGCCAGATGGGGCGACGCAACGTTGCTGCCTTTGATGGTTATGTTCCAGATTGCAAGCGAGTGTAATACAATTGCGGGTAGGGGTTAGTTCGTAGCTTTGAAAGATTGTAAGCACCTGGAACACGAGGTTGGGAAATTGTTCACTGCTGCGCATTTACAAGTGCGACAGAACTTGTTAGCAAATGGTAACTAAAAAGGAAAGCTGAAGAAACCTTTTGGTAAAGTCAATACAAAATACCTTTTTTTTGTCCGTTAAATTCTCACTAATTGCAAAGGAGAACATTTATAATGAACTGCACATCACTAATTTTAATAAAACTGAACGTGAATAAAAAGTATACTGATAGAAAAAAAAAGTCATTTGTGTTCATTTGTTGAGTGCCCGCGTTCATCCCCCGAAGAGTCCAAACCTGCCTCGATTTTGATCGAGTAAACAAATTACAACAAATTCCACTTCTACAGTCCTCGTCGCTTTCAGATACTCTAAATAATCTTACATATATTTATTAGTCTTTTTTTTTTATGCCACTGTTACTGCCCAATCTCAAACCGTGCTTGTAAAAGTCCTGGCCCATATGGTGAAGTGTTTCCTATTGTGCTTGTTGCCAGGATTTTTGTCAGATACACCAAACTCTTAGTCTTCCCCGTCTCACAGGTTTTTATGCTCTGGTATCAGGGAGACGAACTCGAGGGTCCAACTTTGCCCACGAATTTTCACAATTGGCGGATTTGTTTTTTAATAAACTTCGTCATACAGTTTCGGTGAAATACGCTCTGCGAAAGCTCTCCATTAAACAAGGTGATAGTCAACGTTTATTTCTCTAATAGTGTCATTAATACAAGACACACATCTACAGACAAATGTTCTAATTTGTATTTGACACTGACGAATGTATTTTTCTTCAACTGAAAAAAAAAATAGCACCACAAACATTTAGCGACGCTCCGAGTTTTCAGACGTCCAGACGCTAGACGCCTACGTCTACGGCGCTCTTCATCAGCTAGTTTAACACGTACTCACGTACCATGCTAACGCATGATAGTTGCTCCTAGAATGAAGGGATACTGCCGCTAATCAGGCCGATAAACCTGGCGATCTTCCAGAGCCTTCCATACTCTCGATCTCCTCTCCCTCAATGCGCACAGGTGGTCGAGCTCCTCCTCGCCTACCCCTCTGGTCACATGACCTCCCTGTTAGCCAATTAGCGTCTTGCACCTCGCTCCTCCTTTCCCACTCATTGACCAAGCAGAGTCGAGCTTCGCTTTTATCTGGGCTTCACGAAATTCCGAACACCTAGCCTAAGGACGTTTCACGTTAATATAATTGGAAGTCTATAGGTGTGTAAGCAGCCGCACTTCAAATGCAAGTCTGGCCACAGTGGCTGGCTTAGCTAGATTTGACTATCAGATGATTGACACACACCGGCACTAAGATGGCGGCGCCCAGGGGTCGTACTTGTAAACTTGTATACACCATTCCAGCAATCGCCATCTGCATGCTGCCATATTTGTTGTGTGCCACGTTGTAAGCATACGCAACAGACTTCTGTAAAATATCAGCCACCGCATTTGCGTTCACAGTTAAGTGACTGAGTTTTTCGCCTGGGTGCCCTAGTAAAAAATGTTATACTATCTATAAGAACTTTGTCCAATGAACGCATATGATCAAATAAGATCACATAAAAGTATACAAGAACCTTATAAGAACTAATGAGAACGATATAAGTTTCAATAAGAAGTTATAAGAAACTTCTTATCAGTTTCTTATAACTTTATATAATCTTATATTAATCTTATATGTTCGTATAAGGTTCTTGTAGACTCTTATATAATTCTTATCTGATCATAGACGTTTATTGGACACAGAAATTTCTTATACACATAAGATTTTTAACTTGGGTGATAAGAGCTGGAATGTTGCAGAGTCTACCCATTTAAGTCATTTATATAAAAGACGTGACCATTGTTGAATTAAACATATAGTAGAACTTTTCTTTTTAACAGTAAGTTCAATATCGCTACCCGATCAATAATAGATAGTACGCGTAAACATGTTGACTTTATTCGATGTGACTGTAACTGGGGGGTTCGGCGATACCAAGTTTCGGCACCTCAAATCTTGAAAATATAGGTTTCAAATGAGTAAGTACTTAGCAAAAAATCAGTAGAGTGATATTTATTTATTTGAACGTTATTTATTCCAATGAGCAGAGTCTTACAAAAAAAGGTTTGAACCATTATGAATCCCATTTAGCAAACTAGACTTATTTTATAGCCAGAATTGTTGTTCTAATGTTTATTAGCAATATGTGCGTTTTCACAAAAAAGACAGTTCAAATTTTCTTTTTATTATCTCCAGACGTTACTGTAGTCGCTGCCCGTTTTCTGCATGATGACACGACACTTTTCGCTCCAAGAAAATGAGCCTCTGAAACTCTTATATTCCCATCACCAGTGTGCAAACATTAGGTCAGATATCTGCAAATCTGATACAAAAACACGGTGTTGCTTGTACCGAATGATTGTTCTTTATAGACGTGCAGTTTTCACAAGTCCTTTGATGTTACAGAAAGGTTTTAACGGTATACAGTGGTCATTGACGGTCAACCTATAACTCTCGCTATGCGTTTACCTCGAATACTGAGCATGATTGCAAATAAATGTCTGTTTCTGTGACTAGCAATTCAGACGTATTGTACTTTCCAACCGCTTCGAAGGACGTTGCTCTATCTAAAGGGGTATTCACACGAGGGATGCTTTTCGGGGAAGGATGTGCGTGACATCAGTGATCGGCGGAACCAGTGGGACTTCCTCTTCGACTCAAGCATTTAGACGGCGTGGAGCCAAAAGGAATGTTAGTGTTATCACACCCATTTAGCGGTCGCACTCCCGACAACAGGCATGGACGTACCAACCGGGGGGGGGCACTTGCCCCCCCCCTGAAACAGCCACCACTGGGCAGGGCAAACACTGGCGGCGGCGCCCAAGGGATAGCTAGGACTACCGCCCCCTGGCCCAGGGGGGGGGGGGGTATCTCGTTTGCCCCCCCCACTCAAAGATCAAGTTGGTACGCCACTGACAACAGGGCTCGGTCTGCGCTGACGCGAGAGTAGAAAAATGGAGTGAATAAAACGGTGATACGCGATTATGGGATCAGCGCTGCTAGATGCAGAGGACGACGAACTGCTTCCTGCTAAAAGAAAGACGCTTCTTGAACGGGTGGATACAGCACAAAGGACGTGGAATCAAAAACCAGTTGCGCGAGGATCGCGGCTTGAGGACGGCATTGATGAATATCGAAGACTCCTTCGGGTGCCTTGAACAACATGCGCAACAGCGCAAGTCGAAACAAGCTACGCGACCACGATGCCCCACCGCCGGCATCGTCGCGGAGCAAAATCTGCAAAGTTGGGCCAGTCACGCGAACAAAAGATCCCACGGGCAAGGCAGGAAGGAGCGTTTCTGCAGACCGAGCACAAGCTCCTTCCATTCCCTGGAAGGTCTACGTCAAGGTGACTCCGTGCAAAAAGCGTTACGTTTTTACCACGTGATGCGCATCCCGGGGAGCAAAGGGAGGGATCTCTCCCCCGTGTGAATACCCCTTTAAATGTTGCTTATTGTTCTTCAGTTAAAAAAATAACCATCTGTTCGCCGTTTTAACAGAAACATTGACATTCTGGTTTAGGTAGTAATCGACACACCTCAAAACACGCTCTACTACTGTCGAGCAAAGCTTTGGGAGAGTCACTCGCTGCAGTCTACAGAGGGCGCTTTCGGCGAATGACGAGACTGACCATTAATTTACCGCCCCCCCTCCCCAAAAAAAAGAAAAAGGTATGTGTTGCAGCATTGAGCATGGTCAAACGTCATGGATCATGCACCACAGCACAAACGCCTTTTTAATGTTTAGACATATTACCAGCCCCGTTATTCGCCCAGTTCTTTTCGTAGATGCAGCGATTCAATCTCCCAAGTGCCTTGCGGGAAAGCATACTCTGCAGATTTCTTTAAAATCTAACATCGCACGTAGACAATGTACAAGAATAAACGAGCAGAGAGGCCAAACAACGTATGGTGCGCTCGATAGCACCGTCATTCCATGTGCTTGCGAGTATATCTCCGCAAGCCGTCTGCAACTTTGTATTATATTAAAATAAGTATACTATATTACTGAGTCGGATATGAGACATGATCGAATCACAGTGGTACGCAACACACGAACTTTCATTGATTTTTTCGCTCCTCTAGGCAGCCATGTTAACTCGATGGCTACGATCAACAGATCACACTCGTTGAGTTAAAACACTCACTCCGACCTTTCATATAGCAGGTCCGTTAGAACCCGCAAGGTGGCAATTACATACCTGCGTTTATTACAAGCTGTCGGCGACTCTGGTTTGGTGGGCAAGGGTCACTCATTGTTTGTTGTCGACGTAAAGATTTTTTTTTAGGATCTAACACACACAGACAGACATGTGTGTGCTATGTGTGTGTGTGAAAGAGAGAGAGAGAGGCAGAGTAGGTTGAGAACACTGGACCGCGGAAATATAACACGTCAAAGATAGGTACTTTCGGAGTTACTATACTAGGAAGTTTATTGTATATGTTACGAAAGTTTCGCCGCTTCGTCAGGGGCTATGGCATTATATATATATATATATATATATATTTATATATAGTCAAATATCCACGAGGCAAACAAAAGCAGTCAACAACCAAAAATTGTCTCGGCTTCTTCGTCACGGTGACGCAAATCTTGGGGATTCTCCTGGCTGGATATGACGAATTGGCGTCTCCACAAGATTTGATAGTCACTCGAAGGCTTGCCAGATTGCCACGCCTTCTGAGCAACAATCAAAAGCTGAGAAGGAGTACCGCAGATCTCGACGACGATGCGCAACCGGGCTCAGAGTGTGTGGGTTCGATCGGTGCCAGACAATCTGAAAAGATAGCATCTCGGGAGTTATGTTGGTACCACTGATCTCTATTATAGTAGGCTAGAGCTTGGATCGGGAGCACCGACGGTGGCACCACCGGCGGCCATTGCTTGACACCAGTGCAGTACATACTTGTCAATGGGAGGAATGGATAAAATTGAAAATTTTGAAGCTTCCGTGAATTGTCTTGTAAAGAAACATTCATGACGTTTCGCAGGAACACTAAGACGGAATTTGCAGTCGTTAGTAACTGCTTCAGTACCTGAAGGTTATTAAATCTCCACAAACAGTGTGCCAATTTCTTTCGTCTGCTGCCAACGACAGAATGTGCCTGCTTGTCTGGTCCAAATCATTGTATTCATGCTTGGAAACCCCGTAGTTGCTTAAAATAAATCGCAACACGAACGCAGTGTCTTATGGGAATGTTTTCAAAAGAGAAGTCTATTTAGCCAGAAAGAGTAGATTTGCCATCAGACATCGTCTGCTTTCATTTGGAAACAAACATGATGCCTCAAATGCAATTTGCAACCCCTTCATAAGAAAAATATAATAGTAAACAAACCTTTCTGGCCGAAGTCAACGAAGGATAGAAAAGTATTTTACCCCTAAAACGTTTAATGTAGGAAGTACTGACATCACAACACAAACATTTCTCACCATTCCTAGAAAACTTCGTCGAAGTCTGGTTGTCCAAACTATAATACAAATGAGAAATCTCTTTTCACGTTTTCTACCACATGTAGGGTTCAATGGATTCGCTGGTGTCAAGCAATGGCCGCCGGTGGTGCCACTTGATCGCAGCAAAACCAGCCTGGATCCGCTATCCCGCCTTCCACAATAGGCATCGGCAGTTGGTATAGTAATTGCATGGAGGATAGGAAGAAGAGGAGGCGACAAACGATCAAAATTCCAAGTGAAAGACGGAAGTAGGGGTCGCGATCGGCGAGAACGTTCCCAAGGGTGCCCAGGGGTGTCCTTTCCGTCCACTAGCGTCTTTTGGTCATCGTTGGGGGCGTGTCTCTCTAAACCGGAAGTCTCTCCGGCTTCGCCTCTGATGGCGTCATGTCGCCTCCGGAAGCTTCCTACCTCCATAAGTCATTAACACCTTCCGTCATGCACTGCGCGACAATTCCCGAGATTGTTGTTTTCGATCAGCAGATATTGAAGATTGCGGCAATGTGGTCACCTCCTATAGTTTTTGTACCTTCCTGATCTGTTCCCACGCCTCCTAATCTGTTGCACAGACTGTGGGACGTTAGCCAGTATTACCGTAGTTATTCAAACACGAGCACACTGCAAAACGCTGCTCCAAACAAAGTCCGAAAACATGACTATACGTTAAATGAGTACTCGAGACAACAGAGCGATTAATTCCTTATACGACGGTCGTTCCTGCACTGATCAAAATTCTGTCTGCGAAAGAAACATACATGTAGATGAGTCTTGAAAATAGGAGTTCAAACTATTTTTGGTTAATGGAATAGAATAGTAGTAAGGTTATTGGATGCAAGCTAAGAGTAACCTTCGACACAACCTATGAAAAGCAATGGTGACGCTAAAGCGTTCGTAAGTGACGGCTACTATCGCATCACTCACCTGCCTTCTCGATGGATAAAGTGAATAAAAAGTAAGTCGCTCATGTTGTTGTTTGGAGCAGTTCGACTCACGTCTGAAAGAAATACCACTGGGACATGTCTCCTTTTATGGCGCATAATTCCTGTCTCGTTACTATTCTACTCGAAGGGGAACACAATGACAAATTTAAAATAGATCAAATTACGCGACTACCGCGATCACGCCATTGAGATACACGTAAGTTTTTGTTGATCATAAAAAAACACGTAAGTTTTTGTTGATCATATAGGCTGACCGCGCAAGATTTTACCACAAACCCGAACAATCTGATTCATTTTTTTTAAATTTTGTTGTTAGTGCGTAACATTATATGAACATCGGTTCACAGGCTTGATACCAAAACCGCGCGTACAACCATCCATCATACGTTCATCAATGATCACGAATTGTGCTCCAGTTTTGCGGCTGGGACGAATATTTTTAGGCCGGGAGATGGGGAGGGGCCAACATCTAAGTGAATTAAACCTCATCCAGCGCACGGCGTTAAAGAGAAACAGATTCCAAAAATTGCCAGTTGGGCCTTTTACTTTTTTTGTTTTTTTGTTTTCGTACTTCTAATTTCTGCTTTTCGCTTTTTTTTATTTTTTCGTCGTCAATTTGTTTTACGTATGTATATCAGTTTCCCCACATCAACCAACCGACCGCTCGAGCTTGCGCCCCATCGCTTGTCATGCGTCCGCGCCCAAGCACGGACGCGAGCGCGCGCGGGCGCCCAGCATGCGGTGATTTTCGCGCGGTATAGAACTACGGACGACATCGAAAATGCACGGAAAGGAGCAAAAGAAACACAGAAAGATGGTCGAAGCAGAGGGGGAGAACAACAGACGTTTCTGGGTCGGTCGACGCGACACCCAAATTTAGGTCCGCTTCTTTGCTGCGATGACCCAACCCAAACGGTATGGAGCCTGAAAAAAGAATCAACGACAAGAAAGCAAGACTGACGTTTCGCCGGGGGCAGTGATTGATCGTGGTTCTTAGCTTGTCCGCGGCCTATTGTGGCACGTTTATGGATCGCGGTGACGCGCATCCTGTCGGCTTGCATACATGTTCCCCGAGGAAGACGGTCCCTGACTTCGACTTTGCGTCGACGCGCGCAGCAAGGCGCTGTCATCTGGTCCATATACAGCCGATAGATTGTTAGAAACGAACGGACAGAAACACGATCAGTTCCGGCGATATTGGGATGTTCACCAATTTGCGTCGAAGTTGGCTCAACACAATAATAGTAGACACCTCTGAACTAGGGCTGAGCAATTGGTCAAGTAACCTACCGATTAATCGATTAATGCTTTGATTGCGATTAAACTTGTTTTTAATTGGTTAGTTGGTAAAATTTTCACGAACCAAAAGAAAGTAAAAATTAAGCGCTTTCACCACGCAGACGTGGACAGTACAACTGTATGAAAGGCAAACTTTAGGTGAAAGTGTAAGCTAAAGTAAACTATATTTAGGGCCAAGATATGTAACTCCAGAAGAGTGCAGAAGGTTACACGTATCCAGGCCAATTCAACGCCATGCGAGTGTCCGTTTCGTGCAGCAGAGACTATTGGGAACAATCAAAGGAAATCGCTCTTGCCGGAGAATACAAAGGAAACTCTTTGACTCGTGCAGCTGAAGCAATAATATGTGAGTGTGAGTGTCTTCGAACCTGTCTCAACAACACATCGCGGTTGATTCATAATCGTAATTGTATATTGCGTGGTTTGTCACACTATCAACAAAGAGGGAATTTTTTTTTTTAAAATTATTTGCAGGGAAATGAACGAGTCCGATTGATCGATTAATTAATCATTAAAGTGTGGCGATTAATCGGATTTAAAATTTTTAATCGACGCCCAGCCCTCATCTGAACCAGTAGCCCAAATTACAAGTCAAAATATATATTTATGTTTTATTTCACGAAGTTGTCGAAGTTGAAACATTGCCCTGAGAAGGCCAAGGGGCTCTTTTGGTGACACTGAAAATGTGATGCCAGTGTTGTTTCAAAGGGGTCGCCATTAAATCCAATTCAATCCAATGTTGTAATGCTGGTAAATGCTGGTAAAACTCACGCCAGCAAAACAAAATAAAAAAGTGCAAAATACTATGTTCTTTTTTTAGGTTGTCTGTTTGACTTGCAAGTTATACAACCTGTGACGTCACCCCACTGGAACGCGTGGGAAACCTTGAGTGTTCGTTTTGGCATAGCCTTCATTTGCCGTTTTCTCAATAGCTATTTTAATTAAAAATGATTACTAGCATGCTGGCAAGAGTAAAGTATAAACCGCATGTAACCGATTTTGCGTGCGACGAGACCAGCGACGTCGACCCGCTTCGCTGTCGCTCGGTCAGTCGCGTGACGAGGCAAACAGGATGGAAGCGACGGGAGCATGCGACCAAGGCGATGAGCGACGCTTTCTAGAAATCCAAAAACCAAGCGACGAGCCACAGTGAGAAGGCTCCGTCGCTCGTCGCCGACTCTCGTCGCTGTCGCCGTCGCTCGTCTCGTCGGTCGCTAAATCGCTTACATGCGGTTCAGCCTTAAGAGCTCGGGTATTCTGAAAATCTGTTTAGAGTTAGGGCAACTCAGAAAACCGCCGGAGCTTCTCTTGAAGGCATGTCCGTTTGAGTGTGACCGCTTATGGTGGCAGAACACCCTGGAACGCTGGCGCCATCTATCGGATAACCAGAGGAACACTTCCGCCCTGATTAAATCTACGCGATATCTATGAGAAATTGTCACCCACAACATTGTACGAATTATTTCAAGCCAACAGTAAAATAAAGAAGAAGAGAAAACAGCAAAAGAGGGTGGCATAGACCTGTCAGGCACTGAAAGGGCCTTTAGCCATGTCCCCCGAGAGAGTTCTGTACAACTGAAACTCAATGCTGCTTGTAAAAATTAGAAAACATGTCTTAGGTCAGAAGTGTTCCAGAGCTACACGCTAGGTCGTGCCAGTGCGTTCTCTCATCTAGAGTCCCTGTAAGCGGCCACAAGCTGTCACAACGTCCTCCCGTCACGCTCAAACGCAAATGTGTGAACCAGCCTTTACCGTGTGTTTGAGAACATTTTAGCGCGCTATTGCAAGTGGTAACGAGTTTGACAACTTCCTTGGGCCTAGTCGTTCTTGGTCTGTGGTTCGTGTTGTTTTTGAAGCCGCTTTCGTGGTTATTCTTGCAATCGCAATGTGGTATACCGCATTCAGAAGTCACCATGGTTGCATATTGGCACGACAATAACCGATTATGAGTACGACACGTGTTTGCTTTTGTGCAATGAACGTTTAAACAAGTTTCAAAAGGACTGTTTTTTTGTTTTTGTGTTGATTAACCGTGACGAAATGCGGCAGTCTGAAAACATGCTGAGTCTTGCACTCGCATCACGTAAGACCCTCGTAAAAATAGCCCGTATATACTTTCTCGTGGTGAGATCTTCGAGAAGAGCGGTTGTTTTACTTCCCCGACAGAATAATTTTTAAGCAAGATTAGTTCACACCATGAATTTTTCTTTAACTTGATGTATTTTTGGGGACTAAACTTGGGAATCCAACCAAAACCGATAATGCATTTGCCACTAGCAGCTCAGCGATAAACTGTCTTCATCACACTGCAACTATACTCCGTTTTATACTTTGTGTACAACGCTGTTGAAGCTGCTTGCGCGTTCATACAGCGTTGTATACTAATACCCCTGTCAGACTGGCAATTAAATGTCAGTTACATCGAATGACAATTGAGCCATCGACCAATCAGCGCGCGACACTCCTGGGAGTGGCGCATTCCACGCTTGACAGATCGCGAGCTGATTCGCCCATCACACAAATGCTATTCGATAGAACTGACATTTAATTGCCAGTCTGACAGGGGTATAATTATGAAGCGGAGTATAAGCTTCTCCTAAATCTACTTTTAATTTACTAGGCCTTTAAGTGAAATCACGTTAGAAACTTCCGCTTACGTTGCTTAAAATTTCTAAATCAGACCTACTTCAAATTGAATGAACCTGCCACAGAAACGTCAAGGAGGCGCAATCATTTGTCTTTTCACAAACTTCGAAAATTTGGCATGGCACAACCCGAAAAACCTTGTGTCGTCCTACTGCGAAGACATGCAAGCAGCTTTACCATTGAAACACTAAACCCAGCAAAAAGTGAGAGCGCTGATGGAAACTCTGACGGAAATCTATTTACCGTGACCCTTGAAACACACACTGGCTGGCCACGTACAGCACGTCCCTTCACTTCTTCAGGAGAAGCAAAGCCTGGAACGAAGACATCAAAGTGAGCAGGTGAGCGATCACTTTACACGGCGCGCCCACACACACCACACCATCTCCACTCTTGTTCCCGTCATGTAGCAAGAGGGGCACAAAAAAAGAAAAGTGAATTTCTTCCTTCTTTACGGCCGTTTGTCATCGCCGCCCTCGCACCCTTCAAAGATCCGTGTCCGCGAACAATTGGACAGAGAGCCGTTCATTGTTGTACCCTGTCCACCCCCGCCGCCCCCAAGAATTTTGTTTTTCGGACATCCCAGACCCTCCAACACCCAGGGGACCGGACCCTCCATGCGTTAGATACCGTGACTGAACGGATTTCGGTGGCACAATGCACGTGTCAACGCAACTTGTATGGGCATTCGCGTTGGGGACAGCTAACATGACACTCGCCACACTAGGCCACTGACCACTGGTCACATCTTTATTTTGAATTTCGCGTTTTATGTATACGGTCTGCGGAGTGCTTTGTTAGTTTAAATGCGACGAATGTATGAGGCGGTCGAGTGTAAATTCGACCTTGACGACAGGCTTTAAATGGCTCTTGAAGACAGGCTGCGCCTGTGGTGATGTGCTTAAGATGTGGGATTCAGAGTGAGTTTTATATTATTCATTGCATTACGAACGAGTTTCTATAGTATACTCAGCTGAGAGAGGGGAAGGGGTCAAGGTGTGGGCTTCTCTGTGCTTTGTCAAGGTGTCAAAGGTGACTTGTGCAGCTGGACATGGATTAATGGATTATAGGTAAGTTGGTGGGCTTTTCTGCGGACAACTTCGGGGTATTTTTCTTTTCAAATATCCACCAGATGGGCTCTAAAACGCTATTGACTGGGTTTTCATTATCAGTGTTTTTGTCAGAACCTTCTTTTGGGATGTTTTTATTTTCCTTATAGAGGCATCAACTAGGGGCCGGCGTCGATGTAAAGAGGCACTGACCGGTCAAAATCATATATTTTTTTTATTATCCGAAACGATTGAAAAGGGTGCTTCGACATTACCTTCAAAATTCGAAACTTGGAAACTCAGTATATGTGAATCGTAAAATACAATTTCCAAAGGCCGAATTTGAAGTTCCCGCGCAGTCCGCGCCAGCGCAGTGACGTCAAAGATTGAGTCGTCCTGCAACTCGAGTTTCTCTCACGCCTTCGTGTCGTGTTCGCCCGCGTCCTACAATCAACCGCCCCGTGCGTGGTGCCTATCGCGCTGTGAGCAGAGGACACTTCACTTTCAAGTTTAAAGTTCTTTTAGGGCTCTTTCAGCGATCTCAGATTCTTTGGAACTGTGCGAGGTCGAAGAGAACTCGCAGTGGACTTTTGCGAGCGATGTGAGGGGGGCCACGTCGCGCTGCGTGAAAGGCTGCCCCGGAGGAGTCACAACCGAAACCACGGTACACAGACACCAAACCGAGTTCATGTTTTGACCGTTTGAAGATTTCCTTTTCAAGTCTGAGAGGTCGTTGGGCACCTAAAAAAAGAGATCTTCGTCCGATTCCCCGAACTCACCGATCATCCTCAGTGCTACATGCGTCGAGTGCCGCCATGTTTTCCGAGGGAGGATAAAAAGCCAGGAGGCGACGTCACTCCGGACTCCAATTTTCGGTGTTTCAAAAAGAAGGGCCGTAGTGCGTTCGCAATTGCGTTAAAACAGATCTTTTACAAATGCCGTTATTAAATATTATAGAAACTGTTGCTTACAAAGCTTCTAAATTTCATATTCGATTACGTCACAAATAAAAAGAAGCAAGGAGGTGAGGTGGGAGAGAAAAACGGCAAAAATAAAAAGACACGCGCGCGTGAGAAAATGTTTTTTTTTCGCGTTCTGGTATTTTTTTTGCGTGTCTATGACTACAACTTGCACCTCTTTTGACAACAAAAACATATACGACCTTTGGGGTGTCTCATGTTAGCGGTTCCGTATATTCCGGGGTTTGTTTTTTTGGTTTTATTTTTTTACGAATTCGAAAGTGGTATTTTTGGGGGTTATTTTTTTCCCACAAATTTGGTGCTTTTCGGTAGCAAATTTCGGAGCCCCACAAAAAAATCGGGGATTATCGAGGTTTATGTAAAAGATAATAGGACGCAGCCATGAAATTCCCCGACCTCCATGGAACATACGCGTACCCTCAATTACTTCGAAAACGTCCCCATACCGATAAGAAAAAGAAACGAGATGAAATGCTTGGTTCCGAAGCACAAAACGGCCTTTCCGGACAGTTCGTTGAAGGCTGCGTTCCGGGTCATTCAAAAATAGAGCTCTCAGACAAATATTTTCTTTCCATGAAGCTTGGGTTTGCTTTAATCAAGGACAGCTTTAATTCGGCTTTTTTTTTTCGAAACTCCGAGGGGGAGGGGGGGGTAATTTTCGAAGTTTTTCAGTATTTCAGAACTCCACTTATAATGAAGTGGAAATTACAAAATGGGTTCTCGTTATGTGCTGTCGTCATCACCGTCCTATACGGCAGGAATATGGAAATTTATGCAAACGACACTGTGTGGGAAGCTCTCACATAAAGATTTTATAATTTGCATATTTAGTTTCATCAGACTTTAAAATGTTACTACATAAGTGAAGTCAGTCTTATTTTTCTCTGCTGCACCGCTACAGGTGGACAATTCACCTACTTCAGCACGTTGAATGCAACCTCAAATCGGACATCCTTAAGGCATATATCATTATCAAGATCCAAAACGGTTCCATGAAAACCGTCAAACATTGGAAATATACAATGTGTGTTAATGTGTACTTTACTATGATTTGCGATGTGACAAAGTTCCAGAGGAAAGGGATCTACTCTGAGAAAGCTGCGCTTGCACGTTGAACGCTTGGTGTTCAAGGTTGTAACATAAATGTTTTTAGTTTTTTTTTTGCATGGGCTTTCTTTTGAAGGGGAATAACAAGCTTAGGCGGCCTCACACATAAAACTCTCGACACAGATTCTTCTGGTTTTTATCACAATGCCAGCTTCCAGTACCATAACACCATAATGTAAAGGGGACAGCCTTTTCTATAGGCTCAATGACTTCAATATAACAAGAGCTTTAGACATATTGTTAATTGTGAGAAATGGGAACTTGGAAATCGCAGCAAATTATAGCCATGCATCGCGCATTATTATTTCCCACAAAACGTTGTGTTATTTAAATGAAAAACACCACAAGAAAAACCTCCCATAAAGTAATTATAACCGAATAGTCGTGCTGATTAGCTACCTTTTACGTTTTAATATAGAAAGATGCTATATATCACTCATGACTGCTCGCAAAACAGCAGCGCATTCATTTTATGACCGAATATTTCACGGTTTTAGACATTTAGTGGTTACAACAAATAACAACGAGAAATGACTTGCTATTTCCTCCAGGTACAATCGTTAAAGGTGGCACTCGGCGCGCCCATAAAGTAAGTTCCGCTTTGAAATACAAGACTTATCCAGCATTGTTTGTCAAATGCCTTATTTTCAATTAATACTTTAATGCTTTAATCTATCCTGCGATGTCATCTTCTTATATACTAAGGCGTTATCATATCTTGGTATGAAATTTTAGGTGCGCTCCACGTAGACATATCTGCTGCCTGCGTCAGTTGAGCCAAGACCTTTGGCATCCATCGTGGAAACAATTTTTGCTACTGGTGTGTTTTGTAAGGATTTCGAAACTTCAGGGGAATATGCAATGCAAGATCAAAAGCTGCAAAGCGTCGCTTCTCTAAAACGTTTTCCTCCCCTTTCCTTCATTAAATCGCAAGTGACGAGAGATGGCCTGCTCTTCCACAATGCATCATCGATTCCCTGACGCGGTTCGTGAAACGTTCGAACTCGATTCCGCACCATTCCTTCGTGCATCGCAAATATGTCGATGGATCTTTCATGGTCCGCATGGTCTGACATTCGTCGAGTTTTTAATATTTTACCACGGACCCGAACATCTAAGTCGGAGGGCCGTTCTTTTCACTGAGAAAAACCATACATTGCCAAGCACAACCCCCCCTCCCACCAAAAAAAAAAAAAAATTATATATACATATAGGTGAAGTAAGGTAAATATAAAAACAATGGACCGGGAAAAGTTAATAAGTCAAAGATGCGTACTGTCGGAGTTACTGATTCGAAGTTTATTACGACGCTTCGAGCGGGGACCGCTCGAAACGCTCGAAACCCACCTGATGAAGAGCGGTCCCCGCTCCGAAACGTCGTAATAAACTTCGAATCAGTAACTCCGACAGTACGCATCTTTGACTTGATATATAGTAGATATATATATGCACAGTTTCACAAAGTGGCGTCAGAACGCAACTAATGGATAAGAGAACAGAACTGCGCATGCGTGACTCAGAAGCAGACAATCTCACGAGACTTTATGCTGCATGGTATAAATTAACCCGTGTGGGCTATGTACCGTTATTCAGATGAAAGCGGCCCAGAAAAAAGAGGACAAGGAGGGCAAGACAATCACAGAGCGCTACTTACAACTGAAAGTTTCATTGAAAACGCAATTATTTATAGACACAATCGCCCTCCCGCGCATAAGAAGGCGAATTCCTTATATGGTAATGTCCACCGACGGTGTATACTTGCGCAGCTTTCCTCACCTGCCCGCCTTATATTGTACGCTTCGAATAGCTCTCTCTTTCTTTCCGTTTTGTTTTTAAGTTTCCCGAGAATTCCTATGCTCGTGCAGATTTGGTGCACCACAGGCATCTGCTACAGTGAACAGGAGGATTGCCCGAGGAAAAACTTCTGATCGAAACGCGTGCGCGCGCGCATGTGCATTTGTGTTCCGTAAGTCATCGAATTTTGTAGCTTATTTCTTTTCACATGGCGCTTTCACACCTTTCTTGTTATTGATTCTTCAGCACCGCGCTGATAGTTTGTTTAGAACCAAAAAACAAAACAACGTGCACCTAAAAAAAACAAAAAAACAGGCACCTTTTTTAAGCAAACTATCGGGGCTGTGCTCAAAAACTAATAACAAGAGAAGAGGTGAAAGCACCATGTGAAAAGAAACATGCTACAAAGTTCGTTGACTCTGCCACGTTAGTGGAATACCACTGCCATGCGGAAAGTGTAGTGGAGCAGACGGGGCACTGCATTAACGATCGGGCGCGCGAACACGCGTTATCGATCAGAAATTCTCCCCGGGCAATCGTGCTGTTCTCTGAAAGAGATGCCCGTGTTGCCCGTGGGCACCAAGTCTGGGGAGGACAAGAATACTTGGGAAACTTAAAAACAAAACGAAGAGACAGAGAGAGAGAGAGAGAGAGAGAGAGAGCTATTCGAAGCGTACAATATAAGGCTTGCAGGGGAGGAAAGCTCTGTAAGTGCACCGTCGGTGCCTATTGCCGATAAGGAATTCGCCTTCTTATGCGGGAAGGGTGATTGTGTCTATAAATAATTGTGTGTTTTCAATGAAACGTTCAGTTGTAAGTAGCGCTCTGTACTGTCTTGTTTTCTTGCCCTCGTTTTTTGATGCGCTTTCACCTGAATGAACATGACCCAACTAGCCCAATTAGCTATTTTGTTGCCACTTATGTACAGTTAGGCAAGCAGTTACCTATACGCCACCCTTACAGTGTATCGTCAAACTCCTCAGCTCACTTCCAAAGCTATACTGTCGCCAAGTTCTTAAGCACTACGCATATTTACTGACTCATTAATATGCCACTCGTACAAAAAAGTTAGTTCAGGTTGTGAAGCTTTCACACCAGTTAAGACAAAACCCTGAAACAAAAAGAGGTTCCATTAGATGTGGAGATATTAACTCTTTGACCGAGTGTACAATGGATATAAGCTGTGTTGTCACAAGTTGTAATTTTATTTAGCATAATCATATATACTTAGCTCTCCAATAAAGCAGGGCAAAACGGTTATTGGAAGATAGTGAATGTCCCTTGCTTTATTTCAATTTGCTTGATCTTCAAACAATTTGGCTCTGTTGGCTGAAAATACTGTATGTTGTATCGTTTTTACCATACAACATATTCCAATTAGCAAATCATGTTAGCGTCATATCATGCTCTTTCCAGACCTTCGTTTATCTTTTATAACAATAAACATACTTTAGAATATAAAAGAAGTATGGACGTTTTTGCTGGTTGTTTGTAAAATCATACAAAAAAACTATGCTATGAATTTGTGTTTTCTTTTCCTTTGAATAATTTGACTTATTATTTAAACTTCCTCATCGTTCGTGAATATCAAGCTTTTCATCGGGATATGTCGTATCACTAGAAGAACTTGTGGTGGCCCACGTGTCCACCTCACTTATTTATCTCAAAAGAAGAACCAAACGCTAAAGCCACGTTACAAGAACCATACTTACTCATGCTGCGTGGATTTTAGCACCACTAACAAATACCAAACACTTTTTATCGACTAAGAGTGAGAGATTTTTCCGCAACATCTGTTATGTTCGGAAGTATGACCGGTTCACAGACATGTCATGTTGTTCGACTGTGAGTCTCCAGTGTGATGCTAAAACATTTGACACGTCTGGGAGCATTGTCTGCTAGACGTTTGCTGGGTGTGACTGAGCTGTCATTTTTTATTGGACACGATTATCCATACACGCAATCCTTTCGGCGCGTTATCAGAAACATACATATAAAACATGCTAAACGCAGCACGGAAACGGTTGTGATAGATTTTTTTTTTCTCACAAATGCCTATGTGATTTTTTTTTTTTTATTCCTCCTTTTGTGGGCATGGCTCTTAAAAGCGAAGCTAGTATTTGCATGAAACTTCTTTACTCGCGGTGCTTGCCAACAAGTTAGCCCGAGAGAGATCATTCATCGTCAATTCTGTGTAATTAATGTTTAATCCAACCAGACGCGGAGTGCATTTGTAGATTAAACACCTTAACACTGAAGGACAAAACATCAATCCACACAACGGCTATGCAGCAACATAATTCGTACTTCTCTTAAATCGTCTTATCTTGATCTTTTTTTTTGTCGTCATTTAAAGAAAGGTAAACGAAATTAAACAGACGCATGCTCTTGTTTACGTTAAAGAATTAAAGAAACAGCGTCAAAAATGCCTCAATCGGTGCTTCTTTACACGGTACAGCTGGAGGAAGCACAATAGTATTACAAATTCAATAACAATGAACTTGTGTCGGTTTGTTTTATTTTTCAGTGTCTCTGCACTTCGCTTCGGCTATTATATGCTCCAACTGACCGAATGGTAAATGGTCATAATTTGAGGTAACAATCTAGATCGAGCTGCTTTCAGCAGAATTAAACGTTTTTGACGTGCAATCGCTCTCAATGTTTCGTTGTATATTTTATGGAGTATTTACGAGAAAAACGATGTGTAGCATATGATGATCATACATCTGCTAGATAGCATCCACATCGCGAAAAAAATGACAAAAACGTTTTAGTTAACGAGGGATTTCCTTAAGCTTAAAAAAAACAAACAAAAAACAATCGAATCGGCACGAGGCGCACAACAGCTATACATCGCTCTGTCTACGCGATTAACTGAACCGTAACGCTAAAACGTAAATTACGACAGAGAGGAACAGCAGTTGTACTCTTGCGAAACACAGATGAACAATTTCGTTGCCGGGCACCCCCACGCGGCGGAAAAACAAACAGCTGTTGCCTCGTTTTAAACACGCAAATCGTTTTGGCGCCGCTTTCTTCTTTTTGCACCAATTGGATTGCGAAGGCGGGAAACTTGGGAATCCGTTGAAGCATGACGATAAAAGAAAAACGCGTGTCTGAACCTTTAGCTTGAACAGATTGTTAGCGTCACCTGTTAGAAAAATGGTCTTAACACCCCACGCTCTGATTGGCGTGAGCTCGCTCCCTCGTTGTTAGCGTTTCCTTGTTTCTTTTTTACCAGACTCGTGAATCTTTCATTAGTCATTGTTTTATAGTGTTTTTGCGTAAGTTCTTAAAAACAGCCCTAGCAATTTTCACGAGCTTATCATTATTTTTTTAATCCGATTAGATTTTAGCATGATGACTTTAACCTAAAACTAAAGCAAAAGGAGGCCTATTTTTTTACAATGGTAGAAAGAGAAGTAGGGACAGACGCGTCTTTAGACGTGCCTGTGCCTGTTTCTTTTTCTACAACTGTTAAAAAAATGTACTCTTTTTCTCCAGTCTCGGGTTAAAGTTATCACGATGAACTTCCACCAGCTCGCCCAAGCTCTGACTGTATTTTGAGATTTTAAATAACGACGTATCTATTTACCGAAATAAAATTTAAAAAATCTCGATTTATGGGCTAGGCCAGTGGTTCCCAGCCATGGATGTGTCGGGGACCCCTTGCGGACCGCTGGCGGTGATGGGGGACCCCTTCCAGCGGGGGGGGGGGGGGGGGGTGTACGTAAGTAAGTTAACAGTTCTGGAGCATGAAACAGGTGCCTTTTATTGCTACGTAGCAAAAAAACGTAAAACAAAGGTGCCACATCACTTCATGAGGATATGCGATATGACAATCCCGCCACGGGGCACCCGAGACACGTAGTTCTGGGAGGTGTGGGGAAGAGGGAGAGGAGGTGACCGAGATGATCTCGTGCGGATTGCTGTCGTAGTTCCGGAAGCAGGTTGCAAATTAATCACGGCCGGACTACTCTACAAAAAACGTGCCAACCAAAAAAAAAAAAATATTTGTGTTGAGGGTTTCGCGACCCCCATTTGGGAACCACTGGGCTAGGCAGATTGGCCATGATTACTAAAACCATATAAAGTAATCTATTTGTACACATTAGGGTGGTTGATCACATGTAACGCGTTCGAAATTCCGATTTTTTTAAGCGACCTTCTATGACTAAATATCAAACAGATCATATGCATTCATCTCAAGAATGGATACTTTCCATACGAATATATAAAGTACGTTTTAAAGTGTCTCCCAGTTCTGGAGCGCCCTGATTATGACAGATTGGAGGTAATGTCGACTAATACCGGTTTTCACCGTTTGTTTCTTTTTTATACTTGCTAGTTACACTTCTGTACCTTTGTGTTTGTTAGTATAATCGGTCTGTGATTGGTCTTCACAAAATTCGAAGGACATTCTAACGTTTGTGGACATATAGAATGCGTGACAAATGTTTTGAAAGGCCTTCCCTGTTTGCACTACTACTTCATGACGCCTCTCAATCTTTTTTTACTCTGTTGATCTTCACCAGCAGTAATGCAACCGCATTCAACAAAGTCCCCCAGGCATGAGACGCTATTTAACCTACAATCACTTTTGCACGCATCTAGGTTATTTTATGCCTTACTTGTACAAACAACTCG
>JAZHYW010066947.1:0-14127 GCA_037355805.1 Ixodes ricinus
AAAACTCTTTAATACCTCTTCAAAGAGCTTGCAATTGGTTCCTCATACAGCGGGCAGAGAGCAAATGGGACAAATCCACATCCGGAGCCAGACAATGCATCTTGGGCCTAGTGAGGCCCTCAGCATGCCCTGTCCACTGCTCAGTGTCATGAACTGACTGTTTGCTCTCCACATGCCGTCTGGGAAAGCACACACTTCAATTACTATTTGGATTGGTCATGCGTGTGTGTCCCACAATGAATTTTCTCAAAAATATAAAATATTCAATAGCACTTAAGCCGGGACAGCAAATAAAATGAAATTGTGACTGAAGTGTAGAGGCCAATTCTCCTCTGTCACTGTTCTAATAGGCACCTGCACCCTCCCAGCCAATGGGAGGCTGACAGAGTGGCTCCTGTTCTGACGTCAGTGTGACATTCACTTTGACATAAAGTCATTTTGAACCAGCTTGGCAAGCATCTAAATCGCTTCAAACTCAAATTCGTGTTGCAGCATAAGTATTGAATTAATCATTGAGGAGCGGCATTTGTGACAAATGTGGCTCCGAGCAGTTTTCAAAAATGCTTTCTACGCGTGCAGTGTCCATTTAACATAATGTGGGAGCAAATGCAGTAGCACGATGCAACCCCACAAAAAGGCATCAGAGCAAACTTGACAAAGCTCAAACAACATAAAAAAAAAAAAGAAAACAAGGTACAATGAACAAGTCGTAACAAAATGCCAACACAGTCATTCACCATTATATGGACACATGCGCATCTTGTACAAAAAAGAAAGTTGTCAGCGTAAAATGTGGTTTACTTTCCCCTTTGAGAGCATTCCCATGATTACAGTACCAGGGCTGCAACATGATGCAACATTATCACAGGCTGGTGTAAGCAGTACCGACCATTCCAGCTCTCCCGACTAGAACGCTTCCCGGGGGGTGGGAATAAGAAGTGAGAAACCTGCCAATTCCGCAAAACCTTAATGGCACAATCTGCTTGCTGCCAGAACGGTTCGGAGGCATGATCTGCCATATCTGCTGACCGTATAGCAAGCCTGCCTCCTGGCAAAATGCCCAATGCGTGAGAAAACCAGCATCTCACAATAAGAATGCCCCAAGAGCAGAGAGTTCGTACCAACACATCCACAGTTTTGAGAAGTAAAGAGGCAAAGTGCATCCCCCGCAACTAGCATGCACCTGCGCAATAGCTTTCAGTCTCAACGCCAATAAACAAAAGCTGCGCACCCAGTTATTGTGCAGCCTAATCTACCTGAAAAAATGGAGGGAACAGCTCCTACTTGCACCTTGTTTATCGTTTTTAGTGGAGGAGAAATGCAAGAATGCTGACCGCTGACCCCTACCTCCAACAATGGAAATATAAAGTAGGTGATGACAGTTGAAAGTGAAGACAAAGAAAAAAAATAGCTCGGTTGCTATCTTGCAAATGCTATATTAATCCCTGAATGCACTTCTAACAAAAAAAGGATGGCATATAAATAGCTTCTAAAACGCCCCAACTTTCTAAATCTGCTAGCAACTGCAGAACACTTTCATTATACAAACAGCTTTAACTGGCCTCATTGGTCCCTTTGAAAGGCTCGTGCAGCCCAAACAAGTTGTACACCGGCACAGCACAGGGGATAACATCAACAATAGCAAAAGCTTGAAAGCGTTTGTTGCACTAACCCCTCCCCCCCTCAGTGCATGATTTTTAACGAATGCCTAAAAGGCCTTCTGCTAATTGACTAGAGCTTGAGAAACTTCCAAAATGCCAAGGCTTTAAAAACAAACTTGCATCAGTAAAAGCGGACAAGGCACTAGCAACACGTAACAAGGCCAACTCTCTCGCAATTAAAAATAAAAATAAAGCAACGAGGCAAACTGTCTCTTGCAATTAAAAATAAAAATAAAGCAACGAGGCAAACTGTCTCTGCTATGGTCTACACAGACATTCCAGAGCCGAAGGAGCCAAACGGGCTTTCAACACTCACAACAAAAGGCTCAGAACCTAACTGCACACACTGCCGCGTCAACACAAAGATGCGGTTACAGGTCAGGTGGCTCTCCAGGAAAAGCCCAACAATTGGTTCTGGAGAAGCAACCTGGCACCACTATACTAGCTTGAACACGGCAGGGCCTGAATCTCTACGCTCGTTTGGGACACTATACTGCAATTTAAGAGGACCATTTCGAGCACCTGAACCTAAATAACTAAAATATTTTTGTGCAAAGAAAAAAAGAAAACCAAACAAACATTGATTTTGAGCCAGTAACGTTGGATTCATCCGGAGTCCCAAAGAACAGGGCCACTTCTTTGTGCAATGCTCGATGTAGCGAGGCTGCCTTGTCCGGTAGAGTAGCCATATCCTATGGTAAATCATACAAGACAACCGTGGGAATAAAAAAAAAAAAAATACGGCCGACAGTTCTTTTGGTGCCGAGCGATTAGAAAGCATGATCCCGAGCCACGGGTCTTCAGCCGATGGGCGAAGTGGCAAAGCACCGAACAACCCTGCGCTCCGCCACCGCCTCGGCTGCACGAAGGGACGGTGACGCCGTGCGGCAGCTAGAAGCGACCCAGCCACAGGCGATTACCTCCAGAATGCGGCAGGGCCAACCCGTGCGCGTGGACGGCGCCCCTGGCAGATGAACTCCTGGCCCGGCCCGACTTGCCTGCGAGTCGGCGCAAGCACGCCACGGGTCACTTCTATGGACGAGCGGTCAGCGGTGCCACCGTGCCTGGAACGCCTCTCCCACTGGTGGGTTTACGGCGTTCTCGAAAACGCGGTCCCCGATTTCCGCCCCGACGTCATCGCAGATGCATCACGCTGTCGCCAGCCGCGACCCTGCCTGTTCTGCTGCAGGTTGCTCTCTAGCTTGACAGTCCATGGAAGCTTTGGCAGCCGGAAGTTGGAAAGCCGTTACGACGGCGACAGTTGCATTCACAACTTTTTTGCCGGACGTCCCACCGTCAGGATTGCGACATCTGACAGCGTGACACTCCGGCTTTTGTGAGGTCATTTGTTGCCACTTTGGGAACGCTTTCGATGTGTGGCCAGAACAGGACGCTAAATGCATCAGTGCGAGATGCGTTCCAGGTACTGTAGCGGCGATGAGCAAACACCGGCAAAACCCGACGCATTCGCCGACGCTCTAGTACACTGGACTTTTTAGACTGGACTTACTGGGAGCCCTTTGTGAGCAAAGCCTGCATATACGCTCTCCTGCAATGCCCAAGGAAATTCAAATGATGTGAAGTTGACTAATAAAGGACGCTGGGACTCAAAAATCGGGTCTGCACAGATTCCGAGTATGTAAATGCCATGCTCAGCATACTAGTGCTGAATTGCGCTTTTTTTAACATCGTCTCTGCCTCGGTGTGTATTGGGCTCCTTCCACATGTGCTAATGACTGGCCTCTGTGGGCAGAGACGCCAGGCACCAGGCGCTAGTCCAGGGGTGGGCAGGCTGACTTAGCCCAAGAGCTGCAATCAAAACCACAAAACTTCCAAGAGCCGGGGGGGGGGGAGGACGGACTTTTGTCCAGAGCAATACACAAAACTCTAACTACTTTCAATCTACCTGATTCAAAAAGCAGTCCAACTGTACGGAAGGTAGCAGTAGCAGAAGACTACCAAACCGCAGCCTGTCTTTCGATTTCAAACGCGTTCCATTTCCCTTTTTGGGAAGTGCTCGTGTGACCGGGGAGGGAGGGGGGAAGCCGCGAGCCGCACTTTAACACGCAAAGAGCCGCATGCGGCTCCGCGAGCCGCAGCTTGGCCACCCCTGCACTAGTCACACGATGTAGTGAAAGGAAAGTAACAGGCAAGGATAGTAAGCAAAACTCAAGTTGTAATGTCTGCAATAAACTTATTTTATGTAAACAATGAAAAAAAAAAAAGAAGTCCGAGGACAAGGACATTTAAGCACTTCTTACGAGTTGTGAATGCGAAAGTATGAATGTGCGCTCTTCCGCTCCCTTAGTTTGTCTGTGGCGTAGTGGCGTGAGCGGCCACGTTTCGCTGGCAGACGGCCGAGCGTATGCTTCGTGAAGTGGGCGCTCTGCGCTATCACTACGTCGCAGCAACTGTGGCCATCTAGCGGGTGCTATGTGATACTCATACGCACCGTGCTTATCAAACTCCTATAAAGCAGATTCTCAAGGCTGCAGCGTAGCTGTGTGGTAACGTGCCTGCTTCACAAGTAATGAACCCAGGATAGAATTCTGAAAACACCGCGACGACGGGCGATTCTTTTTGAGCATTTGAGAATATTGACAAAGGACGCCCTACAACGGCAGAACTACGACAATAAAGGCAATTTCCAGTGGTGGGAAGAGCACCCAACAGCTATTGTCATAAAAATGTCCTCTGTAAGGGTGAGCAAAACCTGCGACCCCATTGTTCCCCCGTGTTGGCTTCTGCAGCTCAAACGCTGCCGCAAAGTGGTGAAGCTTGACATGCGCCGCTGCCAAGTGCCACCACCTCGTGCCAGCGCAGGATTGACAATGATAATCGTCTGATCTTATTGGGAGTAGGGCACTCTGGCTCAGTCTTCTCACAGAAGCTGACATTCAGCCATTTTGACGAGTGTCTCCTCGAAATCTTCAACTCGCTGCTCGTGATGTATCACGGTGATGGCAGTGTCATCGTCTGGAAGTTCAGACAATGGTATGGCCAGCATGGTCGACGAGTGAGCTGTAGCTGAAGTGATTAGGAATGTTCTGAAATAAATGTTCAAATGAAATTCTCCTTAAAAGAGAGCCTTCTTTGTCTGCGATGCTGATGGGCATGCATTTTGAACCAACTAGTCCAAGGCCATGCTAGACTGGGCGAAAAGCACAGTGCCAAAAGGCAAAGAGCTGCAATGCCAACGACAAGGCAGCCCAACGCTTCGTGTTGGCCGCATAAAGTTGCAACAGCCGGGATGGCAATTACAACGGATGGAAAAAATATAAATATCGCTAGAGGAGCTCAAAAGGAACTAGCATTCAGTGAACGTAACGGCTGAAAAAAACAACAACACCAATAAAAAAGACTGCAAACGCATCAACGAGGTTCGATTATATGCTAGTTTCACATTAATTTTGTCTTGTTTATATGAACAGTGCCTTTTTAAATTAGCGAGGTAAAAGCCAAGTACCCAAGAACACCTTTGACAAAAATTATAACTCCCTAGGTACAGACTCTGATTACTTCGGTCTATTCCAGCGGTGGCGGCTCTTCGCACGTTAAAGTATGGCTCGCGGCTACCCCCCCCCCTCACACACACACGCACTCCCCGCCTCCCTCCCGGTCACACTGAGCACTTCCCCAAAAGGGGAAATGGAACGCGTTTTACATCGAAAGACAGGTTGCGGTTTGGTAGTCTTGTGCTACAGCGATCTTTACGTGCAGTTTGCCTGCTTTTGACCCGGATAGATTGAAAGTAGTTCAAGTTTCGTTTATTGCTCTGGACAAAAGTTTGAACCTCCCCGCGGCTCTTGGAAGTTTCGTGGTTTTGTTTGCGGCTCTCAGGCCGGGTCAGCCTGGCCACCCCTGGTCTATTCTATAGCGGCTGAAACGCTCCCGAGACGCCACATTTAGCGTGCAAAATGGGACGGTCGCCGGCATGCACGCACGCTCCGACGCGAGAGATGGCATGACAAGAGCGTGAGGGAGGGAGCACCTCACCGGATCGGCTGAAGGGCGCTGCGCCAAAGGGGTCCACCAGGTCTCCGCTGCTCATGACTAGACTTTCGCGACTCTTCACATTGGAGATGCCTGGCAGAAGAGAGCACGCATAGGGGCGGCTTACACGGCAGCCACCACACTCCCGAAGAATGCGCCGAGGACGTGAATGAGAGCATGCCACAACGGGTGCAGTTGTCTACGGGCACGAGGGGCTTCTATACGTGACACCCTGTCAATTCCATCAGCGTTACGGTGGCCTCAAGAAGGATAAAGCCCAAATTAACGGCGCACATATCTTGGAGGTTTTTCGTTTTCCAGGCGCCGCAATACGGCGCCTCACCGGCTTTGGTTGAGAGGAACTTCTTGGCGGAGAGGAAAGGGGCCACTCACTGCTCTGGGAGCCCCGGCGTATCTTGTCAAACTCCTGTCCAAACAGGTGGTCCTCCACCATCCGGTCATCCGCAAACGGGTTCCAATGCTGAGACGGGTTGTCCGAGGAGGCCGGGGACGGGACCCGGCCCTGGGACACCTCGAAGGGGGCCAGGAACTGAGACGTCTCCTGCACAAAGGGCCTGGCCCGACAAGCCCGGGGTTGCACAGAGCTCGCCCCACCCGGACGGTCACCCCTGGGAAGGGGCAAGTGGTGGTGTGCGGCGTACAAGCAGTCGCTCTAAAGGCTGGATGGCACACTCGTAACTGCATACGACCCGTGTGCCTTTAAAACCTTTAATTAGGGCGAGAGAACACCGACACCATCCGTCAGGTAGCCGTGGAGCCATAAAGCTAGGAAGCTTCTGGAGACCAAGCAATGCCCAAAACCGAGGCGCTATTGGACGAAAAAGAGCTGACTTGATGCAAACAGCTGCTTTGGTCACCCTCCCAAGGTTGACCAAGCAGCTTTTGGCACCAAGTTGGCTCTCCCTTTCGTCGAATAGCATCTCTTGGTTTTTGGTCATTGTTGGGGACATGTCCGTCCACAGCATCATGTCGTCTCCAGAAGCTTCTTACCTCCATGCGTGGAACACTTGCAGCTACTGTATACAGAGGAGGTAAATAAATAATGGCCAAACTTCTGGGGGAGTAGTATGTTACTTCCAGTTGGCTATTGCTTTTGCTTCTTTTTGAGGACGCTCAGTGAGTAGCGCATACTTTAAAAGTCTCACCGCCGAGGACTAACTGCGGTACTTCACGAAATTTACTTATACGCGATTGACATGCCTTCCCGATACTTCAGTTAGAAGAAAGAGCGCTTGTTCCTTGAAGAAATTACAAATCTGCCGAAGGTGTCGTGGGCGCATCTTTGGGACTACCTATTCAACCAGCCTGGTTGTGGGCGCACAGAAAGAAAAACGGGGAGCCACATACTTGACAAAGGCGGAGGTGTCGCTAACGTTGCGCCGGTGGCGGCTGCGCTGGCTGGGAGTAGGCGAAGAGGGGGGTGTTGGCCCCAGGGACTCCGCCAAACCTGGCGCACCGCCACTTACGTCTGGGGGCACCACCAGGCCCACCGCAAACCTGCGTCGCCCGAAAGAAGACGGGTCAAAGCGGTACGTGCACCCTGCCCAGACGTCCCTTGAGACATTGAATACGACAAAGATCGCCCCGTGGAGGGCGCCTCGTTTGACGGCGCAGGTCGGAGCCACGACAATTATTACCGAGGAGGAGGTTGGGTTAAATCAACTTATGCCGAAATACAGCTGAAACTGACGTTCAAATCAATCCTAAAATGTATTACTGACTCGGTTTCAAATAAAAAAAAAGACACTGGCACAGTTGTGTCTCGATTCGGCACTGAAAGCGCCAAAAACTGGTAGCACCGATAACAAGATCCAATCAAAACCAGTATGTACACTTGTCGACACAATTTTCGTACCAAACTGCAAATAAACCAAATTCCAGCTAAAAGTAAAAAAAAGACATACAGCGAGTTAGTTACAGATAATTCATTTTAGCATAAAGCCCGACTTAAGAATCACCACCAAGCGGGAAGAAAACTGCTTCCGAGTTTCCTTTTCTTTATTCCCTCTTGCACTCTTCTCTCCACGTCTCCCCACAGGAGCAGGCCTCTGAGCTACTCCAGCACCTCCTAGAAGCCAAGGCCATAGCGCTCTTCTCGTGACGTTGCAAAGGAAGGCCATTGGGGGCGCACGTCGAAGTGCCGAACCCAAGGGAAAGCGCGTAAACTGACCGTCGTAACAAAGCGGTATGGCTGACCGTCAAATGGTACGAGGTATGCGCATAAGACGTCTACAGAAAAATGTGACTGTTTTAAGTCTAAACATTGAGTCGCGCAATTATTGCTGTAGGAATGCATATTTTATAGAGAATTACTTCGACAAAATGGCGAGACACGCAGTGATTAGGCGCAGCGAAACGGATCAAAGTAAAAATCAGGTAGAAATAGTCAATATCGACACGGCTAGATAAGTGTCACTTACAATCATGTAAGCGATGTTAACGCGTGCAGTAACCAATTTCTTGTATTATCCCCCGGCCGCATGGCAAAATTATTGTAATTTCTAATGACATTATGGGGTCGACAAATCAGCTTCTGACGCTCGTACAGTCACTCAGTATTGCGTGCTGATTCAATCCCATATTATTTAATAAAGATTAACTTTTCCGTGTGGCAGATATACTAAACTTTAATTATTTACAATCAACTAATCCACTTTTCTCTATGCGCTCAAGTTGCCTTAGAACAAAATATAATAAATTATTTATTCAATAATACTATTATCTTAATACAGCTAGGATTGTAGTATGAACGTGGTAAAGGCAATAAACTAACATTAGTATAAATAAACACAAACAACGCACTTTCAATAATAGCACATAAGATTGTTATTCACCTTCCGGTGAAAACTTGAATGTTACCACGCATATGTACAAATGTCAACACAATTGCAGTTGGATTACAACGAAGAACGAGATTCCATCCTATCACGAGATTAAAGCAACCAACTGCAGCACTCTACTCACGTCCTAGATGACCAACACAGCCCGTAAATAAGTTATTTCTCACCTGTCGATCGGCACACGGATAACGACGAAGAACAAAATTCCATTCTATCACAAAACTAAAAAAAAAAAAAAAAAATTGATTGCACCATTTAATTTGCGTTTTACATGACCGATCAAAGCCCGTAAATAAGTTATTTCTCACCTGTCGATCGTATCCATACATTCCGCAATATCCGTCACGAAAAAATTTGATCACCGACTCCAAGAACTCTCTTTCTGTCGAGGGAGAGGTCTATTGAAAATCGACCAGTGTCATCGTTGACTATATATACTTCGCTTCAGCTTCCGTCCGAGCGCAGCCAAAGCTACGTGTGGCCGGAGCCAATCACATGCCGGCAATAGGTCACCCGATCTCGCCTGCACTTTTGTGTCACTCCGCTGCCCCGCTGGTCGTCCACGCCGCCCGCGCTTGCCGAGTATTTCGTTTGCTACGGGTGCTTCAACGGTATCGTCTGCTACAGGTTTAAAAAGTGCCTTTCACGTTACGAAATTTAGTCACAGAGGATGTCAGTACGTAGACTGGCCGTTGGCATCTGTGTCCCAGCTTTCAACCTGTTCGGCACTTCGGCGTAGTTTCTAGATGTAAGTAAACATTGCAAAGGTGCACGATGACCCGGCCGTTGATGTTTCCTTATATTGTCCATGGATATACCAAGGCTCGAGGCGCAGTCCTTTCCACCAGCTTCTCGGCATTCAATGTGATCGGCGGGTAAAGGGGTGCTCTGATTTCGCCGCGTATCTGCGAATTGTAGTGGCCCGGACGCTTTTCTTGTTTACGACGCATTCGCGGTACGACGCGGCCAGAGTCTCCTGCCGAATTTGAAAGTAGACATTCATCACGGCCTCTCGCGCCTGACGCCCAAACGTGCCTTTGAGAAAGGACGTTTTGAAGTGATAGACTCGGTGAGGAAAGCAGCGAAGCACATGATTCGGCCATTACAAGAACGAAATCACACAGAAAAACAGAAAAACCGAGCGCTGCAGCTGTGTTGCCAGCGGTTGTACGTGTTTCCACCAAATCACGTGCATTTACATATATTAATAAACACATAAACTTCCAATATTTAATTCCTTTAGTTGCAAATTATTCTCAGCAGTACACATCTGGAATATTGTGCAATGTTTACGCAGAAAACAGTTATTTTAAAAATAAATTACTTTTGCGGACTACTTTGTGGTGCGTAGGAATGCTCTTCTCGAAGTTGCGAACCGTCCCTCAGCCTTTGCCTGCGCTCGGACGGAAGCTGAAACGAAGTATATTGACCACACGTCACTCCTACCGTGGCAGGATCGCGAATCCACGTAAATGCCGTAGTATCAAGAGAACACAAAAGAACCACACACAAGAGCAGCGGCCAAAGCGCGGGATGAAAAGCTTAACGTTGTCGACCCATCTCTTACTCGTGCGCTCTCCCTGCGGCAGTGACTGAATTTTTTTTCACTTCCCTTGTCTTCTGAAATGTCTCGGCGTTCCTTCTCAGACAGTCAGCAGCTCGCACACAACGTAAATTCACCACAATCGGAGCCCGTATTAGGGAAGAAAATGTCGCTGCCAGTGTGGGGAGCTGCGGGACTGCGCTGTGGTCCCGCGGTTACGGGATAATCATAAATATGAATTTGGTACTTTCAACCTTGGTAACGCGTTGTATATTACGTTCCTATTATACATATAATAAATTATACGAGACTGCTCATTTAGAACATTGATTATTGCCAGATAAATGAGCACAAACAAACCATGCGACCCGAGCGAGCAGACGAACATGGCTGGTGTAAAGAAAACCAGAGTGGAAGCCTTTTCTCAACGTAACCTACCTTCTCCAGTTGTTTTGACGTCCCGACTCGAAGCGCTACAGCCTTAACATCTAGGAGGTGTTGGCTACTCCCAGCAGAAAAAAGCCGAAATATTTCGGTAACGAAACTGTAACCAATTAAGGGCTGTTCAAGCAGCACAGATTCTCTGTGCTGTACCGTAAGTGGAAGTTTACCTCAAATTACGGTCTGTTTTTGCACATTCCGTTTTGCAGGGGAGAAAGCTTCCTTCCCCTGCGTCCTTGGACAGAGGCTCGGAGCGTGCTCATCACGTGGATCCGGACAACAACTCGCACTCTGCAGGCTGTTGTCAAGACCTCCGCCATTGTTGTCGGTCCCCAGTCCACCAAAAACAAGGGGATGAGGCGACAGCGAGGAGGAAAGCTGCGCTGTTTGCGGGGTAACCTCCAAATTGAGAACGGATGCGCGTGTTGCAACTTTCCCATTTATTAAGAGAAGTGTAAGCTTTTTCTGCCGGCATTTGCTGCATCCTGTTTGGACGGCCCTCTATACAATGACTCAAATACCCGGTCGTACTTCGCAGCTCCGGACACAAGTGGGCTAAACACACGGGGCGAGTGAGAGCCCATGCGCCTCACGCACCTGGCAGGCGGCATCGACGGAAGGGCCGAAATGCCTCCGGTCGCCACCAGGGGTACGGGGTTCTCGTTGGCGGCCATCCCCAAAGAGGGCGCCGGCGGCACCGCCCCGTTGTTGCCGGCCAGGCCGGCAAACCCCGGCGGCTCGACATTGCAGTAGGGCACGAAGAAGGCCTCGAGGGACGTGGCAGCCATCTTGGCGCCGGGCTGGCTGGGCGTCACCACCGCCGACGGGGGTGCCGAGGCCGACGCTTGTGGGGGCGGCGGTAGCAGCGCCCACCTGCTGGCGCCCCGGGCTCCGGAAGGGGACGCCGCTCCCCACCGGGCTCCGCAGGTTCTCATAGTCTGTTGGGCGAGCAGGGCACATGTCAGGGCCCAAAATCTAGTTCTACCGGTGTCGTGCAACTGAGGGCCTCTCAATAACATTTTAGAGATCTGAAACTCGAGTGTGGCTTGGCGTACACCCCAATCGCTAGCAACTTAAATATGCTCCAAAAGCATTGCATTCCAAGAAAAAAACAAAAAACCTCCACTTCTAGGTGGTCATACAACTCCCGTAAACCCTCAGAATGGCTTAATTAATGTCCTTAAAGCAGTCTTTTTCCTTTATTTTTTTTTTTTTTTCAGATAGTTATCACATTGGTTACTGGAAGCCCTTTCATGCATCCTTGTCTACAGATTGGTTTACATGCCAGTGTCACAATTGTTCTACAAACAGCACACACTTCACACACAGCTCCTTCCTCGGACGTTACAAACACAGCACGAGAAAGATGGCAGAGTTACGGCCTACGCCAAGCAACTGCCCGACCGGTCATGGAGATAGACGTCCCGCTTCCGCCCACCGGTGATCTGTCCAGTGTCTCACAAACCGGAAGATGCCTTATCCTTTTGCTGGCTCGTCAGGGTCACTTTAAAGAAACACCTCAACTGTGTCACAAAGTGCAAACTCGGCGATCAAACTAAGGTAAAACCCATTGCCCACCTCACAAAAAAAGAGAAAAAAATGAGCAGACCCCGCCGGAAAACGAAAAGGCTTAGATCAGAAACAATGGACCCCTGGAAGGTAATTTATAAAGAAAACAATAAGAGAATCTAAAAGGCTGCCTGGCTTAGAGCTTCCATCAAATGCGCCGTAAGTGCGTCAGCACCTAAATGAGCTGCATTTTTATCAGATCGATATGCAGTGGCAAAAGAACTGTGAACGTATAATATCTTTTTCATCCAGATATATCCTAGGGGCCTTCGCATAATTTTCTCTAAAATGCTGCCGCGCGCACAATCTGAATGTGAAATGCCTCGGTGCCTATGAGGTTATCCTTTTAAAATGCACCTCCTACCCCAGTAAGCAGCCCCTGTTCCTATGCAGGAAAGGGCGGGAGGGCGGGGTTTAGTGGACCGCTCACCACCCCACCCCCCTCTGTGCAGCACCATGCCTCTGCCAGCATGCTATAACGTCGCACCAACATTTGTGCTCCATTGCGGACACCCTCTTCCGTGCCCTTGCTCGCTACAATGCGACCGACAAACAAGGTCCACAGAGGGTTCCCGCATAAAGTAGACTTACGGCCGGGCATCAGCAAATGACAAGTAAACAAGAAGCGGTATGCAGCATTTATTTGAGGCTGTCGTCATAAATACATGTATATGAAGGGTCGTCGGAGGCGCCCAACTCCCGAGAAGGCTGCAAAAAAGAACAGAAAGCGGTTGAGTGCAGGCTTGACTCATTGTCGGGTGTCGCACTTGTAGCGCAATGATCGGCCATTTGCACTTTTGGACGCCGTAACAGCAGCTGATTGTTCGCACTTTCCAACGGATATACAGTAATCCCTCGTCATAACGAACTCAACGGGACGGCAAAAAAAAAATTTGATAGAAGCGGTAATTCGATAAAAGCGATAGAGCCAAAAAAATAAAAAACAGTGACAGCAGCACTGAAGAAGGACTGGAAAACACTGCAGAACACTCCGGCCATACATTTAGTCAAACAAACCTTTGTTATGAACATCTTGTGGCAGCTTCACCGAGTAAAAAAATAATTAAGTGGAGTTTGCCGATAATTTTATCCGGGCATTAGTTCTCTCGAAATGCTCCAGGCATCGCAAGAACACAGTCACCGCCGCCGCACTCCACTTTCTTTCGAAGCAGCCGTAGGACGTTTCGCGTCTCCGCAGTTGTCGGGGTTTTCCGAGGTGCCTCTCCAATGTTGCTTCGAGTTTACCTTGGCTGCGCTCAAGGTCTATGATCGCAGCATCCCTAGCAGGAGCAGCAACGGGAACGTCCGCATCAACAAGTGCGAACGGATCAAAGTTGTCCTCGGCATCTTTGCCAACATGTTTTCACACACCCCTGCAGAGGTTGTTGCAGCTATGGAACACGTACGCCGGCTCGGCAAGTATGCTCGTGAGAGAAAGTCCGAAGTGTGCAAAGCAGTTGATGATTTTTCATTTTCGGGTCGCGGGCACGCTTTCTCCTACATGAGGAACTTCTCGAACCCATCTAATATCTGTTGCTTGTCCTGCAAAATGGTGAACAGTGTCAACAGCCAATGCCGGAATGTTGAATTCTTTGCCGATTTCGAACTTGGGCCAGCCATTTTTCTCAACCTCGCAGATCCAAGTGACTTTCGGTAAACACTCCCGACCGACCATACGACGCACGTGTGCGCGTAGTATACCACAGGCACGCCCACGTAGGCGTGCGTCGGGGATCCTGAAGAGATGATCTCCTCCGGGCTGCATAGCTCCCTTGACCCGATTCAGACAGGAGTCGGGCAGTGTCCGGCCGCGGGTGCCGTGAGTAGCGTTGGAATGTTGATGCTGCTCCCGCTGCTCCGTGCCCGCATTTCCGCGCCGGCGCATTGGCATCGGAAGCGGAGCTCTGCCAGCTCTGCGCCGCTCTGCCCTCCATCACCTGTCAACTCCGTTTTCTCAGTTTGCTGTTTGCCTCGGTGGAGGGAACGCGAGGGTCTCTGTGCGTCTCCAAGTAGGCTTGTATGCTTTTGGCACCGTGGCCTTTGTAATAAGCGAGGTTTG
>JAZHYW010066949.1:0-22531 GCA_037355805.1 Ixodes ricinus
CCGTCAATTTGAGCGTTTTTATCGAAACATGTTTTCGGAAAGGGTACTAAACATTTAGCCCACAGCAGCGGTTAAATCATCAAAAAACTGTTTACATAATTTATAATCGTTAAAATACGCTGAAACCGATACCGAAACTAACTTGCCACTCGACTGGCCCGCCATTTTGACGTGACGTCACATATGGTATAAACACTCGCACGTGTGCAGTTTGAGCTTGGCCAGCCTGGCAGCAGGTCACTGTTTTGTGTTCGTGCCGCGGATAAAAATGAACTCATCAGGCTCGTCTGAATCGAGCAACGATGAGGATACGCTGCTAGATTTTGAGGACGATGACGATAACCCATTCTCATACGATCCGCCGGCCCGAGGGAACCGCCAGCGGCGGCTGCATTCGTGATCCACCGCCATGTGGACCCAGATGCCGCTTCCGAAGCGGAATGGTAAGGCAGCCTTTGTTGCTAGCACGCCAAGAAAAACAGATCGACGTTATGCCTTTTAATTGGAGGCACTTGTTGTTATATCTTGGGGTCTGACAATAGACGGTTTTAGTAGACCGTGTTTTCAAGCGACGCTTCCGTAGCGCGAGACCCTACGGCACAACACCAATTTCCTCCAGTCGCCATTACGCGCTCTTACATAACTGTATAAACCGATAACATAAGCAAAAAGCAGACAGTCGCCAGCACCAAAAAGCTGCAAAGCAAGCACCCTGACCAACATGTGACGTCACGACAACGTCAGCGCCATCATGGCAGCCTCCGTGTGCCGCTCTAGCTCAGTGTTGCCAGTAGGGCGGCAGCAAGTGATTTGGGTGTGCACATGTAAATTTCAAAATTCATTTTCTTCTAAGAAAATTATTATTTTTCCGAGATATTTTGTACACATGCTCAGGAAGGGCATCCAAATACATGGTGAAAATTTTATAGAAATCGGTGACCATCAAAATCACGGCGGAGATGCCCTTTAAGAGCAGGAAACGGAAAAAGACCCATTTAAAAACGCGCGCCCGCTACGTTCGCTACGTTCGATAATAAAAAACAACAAATGGTGACATACCGAGCCTCCGGCCCAGCCAACACTTCCTTTGTCTTCCCTATGCATCTCAAAACTCTAACTAACTAACTAACTTCGATAATTCAACCTTTTTACCAGTTTTGTTACCCTTCATCACTCGTAACTCCAGACTACTCCTGACAATCCCCAACCCCACAAGCGCCCGAAGAAACGGTGACGTCATCTATCGTCGGGCATAAATCGCATAAATAATTAAATATCAGCCCAGCCCAGCCTATCAGTCCATAGAGTTATTGTAATAACTCTATGTATCAGTCATGGTATCAGTCCGACAGATTTTCCAGTAAGTTTCGCATACGCTGCCATTTTAACACTATGCTCGTTGTGGCGCTGCCGTCGCTCTGTTTGTTGTCGTTATGGTGTCGTTATCAGATACGTGCGTCGGCTGCTGCTACGTTTTTCGTCGTCTGTTTCCTTCTCGGTAGGCTACTGAGCGTCCGCTACCTTGAACTGATTGCAGCGTTTCTAACGCGGGACTTTCCTCGGACCGTTCGTGTCGAGTGGACAGCCGTCGGGCTGCGTGACAGGGTCGACTGTGAAGTTTGTGGTCCGTACAACCTCCAAACATGGTGTGCTGCCTCGTATCATGTGTGCTCATGCTGGGAGTACCTCTACTGGCCGCCTTTGTCGCCTGGCTGAAGTTTGTGGACGCCGACTTGACGCTTCTATTTAAGTCCAAGTTTGGCCGCTCAGTAGGTGAGTGTGCGCTCAAGTAGGAAGGAAACGTGTGCACGCTCATAATCGTAGGAAGCAAGCTGTATCGTCCCGCGTCTCTGTCGACGATCGCACGAGCGAGCAGCGATAGCGCTGTGTACCGATAAAAAACGTTTCTTAAAGGGCCATAAAAAAAAAAAAGGATTGCTGTCTAAGCAGTTGTTTCCTAGTGATAGATTGTTTTGTTATCTTTTTTATTTAATGCTTACCTCATGGCTAGACACACGAAAAATTGACCTACAACATGCCCCAGGGGAAAACTTTTTTCTTTTGTTATTATTTACGATAATTGAATGATTTTTTTTATAAATTTGGTGTTAGTTTTGATATAGCTTGACTTTTTACGTTGTGGATGCTATATGCATGCAGAAAAAAAACATGTTCTTGTGCACACGTGGGGCATGGCAACACACTTAAAAGTGTCTATACTTCGCTCACCTTAGTATTGACTAGTGGCACTAAATAAGCTACGCTTTAGAGTAACGACATTGGCCAATATTGTGGCTAAAAATCATGGTTGCCAGTTATCTGAAGCTTTATCTGAAATCACAGGAAACGCTTTTCCGTCCTCCACAAATGTTTAAACAGTTCGAGACAGAGCAAAGCAGTATTAAATGAGCTCCCTAGCACCGAATGTAATGCTAAGGAAGCATTACATTCGGTGCAGCTTTCATCATGACGAGTGATTTAAAGTGACAGAGTGCCGATAATCTAAGCGCAGCTCATTTAGTGGTTCTAGTATAGACTATTGTTAGCCGCGCATGCTAAAAGCACGAGCTAGTGCTGCAGTCAAGGCCATAGAGCTATTATAATGTACAGTGCTTGACGAAACGAAATGGACCAGGAAAGCGCGTGGCCTCGCCAGAGCCGCCGTATATTGGGAGAGTTTGCCCAATGGGCAGAGCAAAGACCGCCGCAAGCGCCGAATATTCCCCTTGCGGTTAGAGCGTAAACTAGAAGTGTGACACAGCATCAACCAATCAGCAAACCGCGAGGTCACAATATTGGAAACAACATTTAAATCGTGAAATAGAAACGTTCAATCTTGGCGTCTCGGTGACAGTGGCGTCAGTAGCAAATCAGCAGCAATGATCACAACTACGCAGTTTGCTCTTGTTTGGAGCGCACATTCATTTATTCTACCATTGAATATGGACGTGACAAAAATCTCACATGCACCAAGTTTTCAGCCACCAAGAGTTATACCTTTTACTCTGGCGACACTAAAATGGCTTAAATTAGTTGAGTTGTATTTTTAGAGCCCACGATTGCCGCTAGTTACTGTTTCGCGGCCTGTGGTTGGCCATGAGATGCTCGCCTATTCAAACAAACGAATGGCCATACTCTCCAACTACACGGCTCTGGGCCTGGCATATTTGAAGGCAAGGACGACATCATAAATGGCATCTAGGACGGCATCGAGGATGAAATCTTAGAGGACGACGTCAAGAATGACGCCTAGAGGACGACGCCTAGGATGACTTCAAGGACGATGCCAAGGACAGTGTCGTCCTCGAGCATACGATTGAGCGGCGCGTGCTCACGTCGGGCCCCTGCATACCCGCGTCCCCACCTCCCGCTGCGCCGCCAGCAGTTTGGCTAACCCCTTAGCAACGATGACGCCGTTGCTATGGAGCCAGGTGACGCGTCGCAGCCAATGGGAATTTAGGTGCCGTTTTCGGTAAACAGACAACGCCGGCTTCGCTCCATGGGACAGTTAAGGCTTTTGCATTAAAAAGTGACCACCACTCCCAGTGATCACGAGTAGTGTCATTGCAGATGTGTCCTTTTTCGCTATTTTATTTTTTTATAAATTAGGGTCAATATAACTTGAGGTCTTGAAGGACAGATAAAAACTGTGAGTGTAATGCAATTATTAAAGAAAGTGGTTAATCTTGAGATTCATGCTTTGTAGTAATGTACGTAGTAATCGCCTATCAGAAGGGGGTTGTGCCCCAAGCGCGAGCAGCCCCTGACTGTCTGGCTCAGCTACGTTGCATGCACGATTTGCGGCACCAGATTGCACGGCTTTTCCTGGCAGATGTCTCAGCAGGAATGCAAGGCTTCGCTGGTCCATTTAATTTTGTTGAGCATTGTGCCTAGAGCTTCCACTGGTGCTAGTTTCTAAGCGATTTGCGGGAGGCAAATTGAAGCAGACAGCAACCCGTCTACTCTTGTGGTGCTCCTGTGCATTCCTATGAGAAAACGTGCGTGCATTTTGTCCCTTTGCCGAAAAATGACATAGAACACTTTTGTTATTTGAGTCCTACCAAATAGTATGAACTATCGGGGAAAAATGAAATGCGAACAAAGGAGCGCGTGGCTCGCGATACAGGCTGCGCCGCCTGGAATTGAGCCTAGGGGCGAGGGTGCCTGGCCTACTCAGATGTGTTTACGCCCGTTCGCTCGGCGCTCCCCAAGCTTCGGCATTGCGCCTCTTAGTGCGCTGAAAGCTATCACTGCTATCGTTGCTCGCTCGACACGTGCGGCACGAGGAAGCTCACTCTGGCTGAGCACGCGCTTTAGCTGCTACTAGCGGGAGCTTCCTTGCGCCGCATGCGCCGAGCGAGCAAAGGTAGCGGTGATAGCTTCTCAGCGCCTTCAAGCTCCTCCCCTCCTCTCCTCCTCCTCCCTCCCCTCCTCTCCTCCTCATCCCTCCTCCTCCCCTCCTTCCCTTCTCTTCCTCCTTCCCCCTCGTCCTCCCCTCTTCCTCCACCCCTCCCCGTCTTCCTCCTCCCTGCGCGGTGCATTGTGGGAAATGTCCCATAATGCACCGCGTGGGGAGGAGGACGAGGGAGGCACGGAGGAAGGGGGGGGAGGAGAGGGAAGAGAAGGGAAAGGGGATGAGGAGGCGAGGAGCTTGAAGGATGAGGGGAGGAGGAGTAGGAGGAGGAGTAAGGAAGGATGGGGGAGGGGTATACCCTCCTCTCAGTAACCCTTCCCTCCTTCTTCCTCAAGAGCTGCGCTCTAATTCGGCATTACAGTGTGTTGCAAACGTCTTTCATTTTTTGTTTACTTTCGTCCCCAGCCACCTGGTAGGCATATCCGGTATGGGCGACGAAAAATAAAACATTTCACCTACAAATAGTAAAAAATAGAGGGGAGACAAAACGAGAATGGTTTATGCTTACACTTATATCCTAAATGAACTCTATTGGCGTGGCGACGGCAAAACAATGTTTTTGTCCGTACTGGAAGTGGCAATATTTCAAGATGGCGCCGCCCTTGTGAAATGGGTCTTTAGGCAGTCCAAAATTTCTGTGGCTAGTAATCCACCTTTGGAATGCAATTTGTTCTTTCAAAAGCATCCAGAATAGTGCACTATTTTTTGCCATCTCTTGACTCACCTGCAGTTTTGTACCACCTGAGGTTATGACTCTTCATTTATTTTTTACAGACACACTCAAGGGCAAGGTGATATGGATCACCGGAGCTTCCAGCGGCATTGGAGAGTACCTGGCCTACGAGTTGTCCAAAGTGGGCGCACGTCTGGCACTTTCGGGGACCAACATTGAGAACCTGAACAAAGTCAAGGAGAACTGCCTAGGTACAGTCTTATCTCGAGATGCTAGCAGACACCCAGAGTGAGACCGAAGGGGTTCAGATGGTATTTTAGCTGAGCAACTCATTATTCCTACTGTGAATAACAAATGTGTGGGCTACAAGTGGCATATCCCTTGTACTGTCTCTCACAACACGAATATAATTCAATTTAATGTCCCGGAGGATAAAAAAGAAAAATAGAGGAATAGGTTTTATTTCCTTCATACTGTGTTTGTAAAAGTGATATATCATATCATAGAGAGTGCACTGCACATCACAGTGCAAACATGACATTGGTGCTCTAGCACAGTTTCCACATACAAGATACATTTAATATATTCTGTAGAGTTCCATCTCCTTACTTGCCAAGCCTCACAGACTTAACTGTACAGCCTACAAACATTGACCGTTTTGTATGGTTGCACGATCGACACGAAAGTCTCTGAAAACTAGGGCTGGGCGCTTGATTGATTAACCCACAGATTAATCAATGAATGCTTTAAATGTGATTAATTTTTGTAACTGCTTAATCAGTTATATTTTGACAAACAAAAAACATAAGAAGCTAACGCTTTCACCAAGCAGATGTAAACGAGTACACCTGTTCGAAAGGCAAACCTACCATAAAATCCTGAGAAATGCCTCACCCGTGTAAGGTAACCCACCCCTTTTTTGGGGAGGCTTGATTTGCTATTTACTTTTAAACAACGAAAGATAGCTCAATCCTAGTAATCGTAGCGTTCAGATCAATGACGACCTTGGCATAAATGCGTCTATGGTAGTTAGCTTTGGCAGGACATAAGCGAGCAGGACATAAGCCACGATAACAAGTTTGACAGAGACCCATGATCTAAAAATAGCATTATTTCAACTTTTCTTGATGGCACCTAAAGTTAGCCCATTCCTTATTTTCACCAATTTTTTCTCTATTTTAGGTGGGCTATTTCTCGGGATTTTACAGTAGGTGAAATTTTGACCTGACCTAAACTGTAGGAGCAAGATTTGTAACTTCAAACAAGTGGGGAAGGTTATACATGTCCCACGCATGCGTGTGAGTACAAATTTAGCGCTGCAGAGACTATTGTGAATTGTCAAAGGGACTTGCTGTTGCCGCAGAATATCAACAAACCTCTTTGCTTCTGCAGTCGAGTAATAATTTTTAAGGGTTTGTATCTTTTGACTGTGCTGAGCTACACATCAAGGTTGATTTAAAATTTGGAAATCTACATCGCACCGTTTATCCAATGTCCAACAAAGGCAAAAAATGTAATTTTGATTTTTTTTCTTCCTTTATTATGCATGGGAATGAACAGAAACCGATTAGTCGATTAATTAGTCAGTTAGACGGTGGCAATTAATCGGGCTTAACTTTACAATAGCCTTAGCCCTACACAAAACAGTTTCTTGTTGCTTTTAGTGTGCAAAACCTGTTGTTTGTCTGGCCAAATAAAAATGAAAGCCCTTCAGAGCCTTCATTTCTATTTCCAAGCGGAAGAGACGGCAGAAACGGAGATGGCAGAGAGGAGTCCGTTGGCTAGGTTTACATCCAGAACCTTAGGTTACGTGTTACCTAAAGGGTAAGCTGAAAGAACCACGAGGCTAACCCTCGCCAATTGCTGCTGTTATTACTCGGCTGGATGCTAGATTAACTCACCCTGGAAACTGCTATAAGAACTTGCTTTGGAGGTCTTCTTTCCAAACTTATTCTTAGCTTTGGTCTCCGTGAGATCACGGTGATACCTTTTCTGCCATATAACCACTGCCGACTTGGGCACCAGGTGCTTGTAGCTCAGCAAGGGTGGTGCTGTAATCTGATTAAGCTTGGCTGTGGTGGATTGGTTGGGCCCCTTAATTTTAAAGCTAGTTTTCTTCTTTTTTTTTTTGTAGTTCTATTTAGCTATTTAGCTTCCATGTCATGGAAGCTGAAGCATCACGTGAACCCCCTCTAAATCAGCCACTACCACAAATGCACTCGTTTTGCCTTCCAAGAGGATTCGATGACAATGAATGCAAGATGGGACTAGATTACTTTTATCTAGATGCGTTTAGGAAAAAAGAATCTTTCACGAGCCTAACGTCGTCATCTTCTATGGCAGCCAAATGACTAATGACTGTGGTTAAAGGGTTTGTTTGCCACACAGCGTTAGCTCCTGAGGTGGCCGCTAGGGAGCGCCACTCCTTGATCTCCTCCCCAATTAAAGTGAGGAGAAACATTGTATCATGTGGTTTTGTACAAATATGTATGATAGTGGGTATACACTTCATTTTCTACAGCAGTGTGAGGGATGCATCACACTTGCGGTGTTCTTAGGGGTACAAATTGCACTTTGTGGTGTGTTATCCCTTAGAAATCTTAGTACTGTTAGTTTGCTGCTGCTTGAAAGCTTGTGTACCTTTTCGGGTACACCAATCATAGCTAGGTGAGAGAATGCCTCTCAATTCCTCTCTTAAAGCTGGTTCACACACCTGAGTTCGACCGATTGAGTGCGTCACAATCACCCGTGACAACCTACGACGAGACTACACACTCGTGCCATCTATCGGATAGTCTTGAAACCCATTCATTCTGCGTGTAACTCTTCCGAATATTCCAGAGTAGGTATTTGCAAGATCAGGTCTTTTCACCATCTATGAAAAATGGTCTCTTACATTGTCAGAATCATTTCAAGCCTGTCGTGATAAAGTGATGCGTAAGCGAAGTGCTCTGAGGCTACCCGATAGACAGCACTAGCGTGTGATCGCATTGCAAGCCGCCACGAAAGGTCGTTGCTCAGTCAGTCATGGTCAAACACAAATCTGCGAGCCAGCCTTTATAATGCTTGTGTTATTGGAAGTGTACCGCTTCCTATTCGCGACTCCAACTAACTATAGGTGGCGCCACTCATTTTCCAAAATGGCGGTTATAGTGAGGGTCGGAGATGCGTGCCGCTGTTGAGCCTGTCTAGTGTGCTGGCTTTAGTGCGCTACAAAATTATTTCTGGTAATACGAGGAAGCTAGGGTGCTATGAGCGCAGGTCACCCCTTTATTCTGAAACCAAGAACGGTGTTTAGCATAATATTTACGCAAGGATCCGCGTTTAATTCTAGAGCGAAACCGAAACTAACCTCTATTTTGGATTTAATTACTCGGTATAGGTCTTAATTTCGGATCCTTTCATACCTCAAGATGTGTCTCACATCGTAATTATTTAGTTAGAGAAGTTGTCTGCGGAAACTTTATTTTGTGACATACATGTCCGGTCCAGGCTGATATTTGTAGTTGTTGAAAAAATCAGTGCGGATATTTCTGCATTCTCGCTGCCTTTTCTGGCTCAGATAATTGTCATAGCAAATAATGAACTGCGGGCCTTTTAATGGGTTTTTGGGTCTTTAGATGATTAATTGGTTTAACATTATTCTCAGCACAGGAAGAAGAGAATTTCAATTTTTACAAATGTCCACAAAACATATAAATTAATAAACGCTGTTCTCACTGCAACAACCCAAAGACGGAATCTGAGTCAGACAGCTGAAGTGTGTGTGTGTGTGTTTTATCGCAACGCATGACGCATAGGACTTTATATTACATCCAGTGTTTGTTTGACTGTTTCTCTATCTTGATAACGATGTCAGAGTTTTTCATATGCTATAAAGAATACAAAATTATACCTTTCTGGAAAAACTATAATGGTTAAATGGCATATTTTCGTGATCGTCGCGTTAATTGGGGGCATACATTGCCGCGATTGGTATTAATAATAATATTAAAATTCAGCTATTCTAATACATAATTTTTCAAGTGTTGCTTATGGTCTAATTTCAAACGCGCAAACAAACATGACAACCAAAAGTGTGCTAATAATCACCGCTGGTGCCAATTCCAGCATTTTTAATTACCAAGTAATAAAATAAAAATAGTCTAAAGTCAATGAAAACATTCTAGCTATTGTGTGAAATTCATGTAAAATTAAATAATTGTGGTTAAAGTATATTTTTCTATCAAAGTCGCGACTTTTGACAAATAGCAAAACATAAATCGCCGCCAATATTCTTCCAAACCAAATGCCCAAAAGATAAAAAAAAATTAAATTATTAATTTCTTTATAACTTTAAGTTACTTACATTTTTACGCTCCGTCATTTTGCCAATCTCAGCCTTTCCAGTTCGAACGAACGCCTACTTGCTTGCACGTCTGATAACTGCAGCACGTTTCGTTGGCGGAAGCCGGTGAAACAGTAGTGAGTTTTAGCATTGCGTATACGAGCGAACGCAAGTGCTGTGTGTTTGCGTTAGCTTTGCGTGTTCCTCATTGCGCGTGCGCGGAGCCCAAAATTGCGGTCTTGAATGACGCATGGCGATGAGGTGCACACACAACGTGGGACTTGCAACTCTCACGCAAATGCACACCGCTTGCGTTTGCTTCTACGCGCAATACTAAAACTCTCCAGAAAGGTACAATCCCATACCGGCTGCAGCACTACGTTGGGACAGTGAAGAGCGTTGTTTGCATTCGGGAATGGCATTTGGCGAGCCATGATCGCGAGCAGTTCCGCCGTGCCCGCTGAGCAGGAGAATCGGGGGACCCTCACTAGAGCGCTTCCCGTTTCCGACGCGGAGGGCGAGCGTCGAGCTGGAGACGCGAATAACACAAGTGTTCCCGAAGCACGGGTCGTCTAATTGCGCATTCCTTGTTCTGTTCCACCGGCCTTTCTAGCATTGAGGAAGAGCAGAGGGGCCGAGGTGCTGACCGTCCCATTCAACATCTGCGACTTTGGCTGCCACGAAGAGCAGCTGAAGAAAGTGCTCGACTGTTACGGCAAGGTATGCCACCTAGTTTTGTACGGATGGCTGGAATTGAAGTCCCATGAGGTAAAGTTCGTCACGAGACGTCCAGTGAGATTTTGAGATTTCCAGAAGTGTTACTTTGTGAACGTTTCTCGGTGGTTTTTAGTGTATATCATATTATGTGTCGCATTTTCTACGCTTGTACAACAGTGTGTCGAGCTCGTACAACCATTTATTTCCATACCCCATAACTGACAGGTTCTTATTGTGCGTGGGGGAAGCATCCTAGTGCACTGCAGTGGAATGTAAGGGCATGAGCATTCAGTAAAGCCAATGTCCAAGCTTTGTTTGTTGAAGGGCATCATCATATTGATACTCGTAGCGAGGCAGCTGGTTTTGTCGAGTCACAGAAATGCTGAAAATTAAGGTTTGGTTAATGTCTCTAAATTAACAGAAATTGTACTCGAGTGTATTTACATTTCTTCGGGCAAATCGTTCCTCTTCTGTTTTTGTCTGAAATAAGTTGATGACACTAGCACAACTCACTCGTGTTAGTGTCATCGATGAAATCAGCCGCAGACGCGCTCGAATCACGAGGCTTCAAGCGCTTCTGGGGAGGCACGCCAGGCAAGGAGCGCTCTTCCTTGGCCGCACATTTGATTATAATAAACCAGTTTCTCGTGGTAAAAATTAAAACTATGCAGAAACTTAACATAAAGTCTATATCTAGCCCTCCCAAAGCATTGACAACAAGCACAAACCTCCCAGATATTCACACAAGATCAGCGAAGGACATGAAAACCAAAACCGAAACCAGAACAAGCCTTACTGACGCGCAGTTGTTGACGTTCCGGGCTTACTTTACAGATTGTGGCTGTCGGAACTGAAATCCAATGATTTGACTCACTCATGCTCAGCGACAAAATCGACCGCAGATGCCCTCGAATCGCGACACTTCCAACGCTTGCGAGGAAATGTGCCCTGCGACGAAGATGCAATGCTTGCAGTGCGGAGCGCCCTTCCTCGGCTGCGTGTTCGGTTACGACAAATCGCAGTGTCATGGGAGAAGAAAGAACCATTTGGAAACTGAAACTAGAGTGTCCATTTTAACTGCCAGAAGCCATAACTTGTCCAGAAACGCGTTGGAGGCTTTGCGATGGAGCTCACAAATCATTGAACACAGTTGACCGATTTTGATGGGCGCGGTAGGAAAGCGTTAAGGGCGGGAGCCTAACAGGCAGGCCGACGAAACACTAGAGGTTGGTTCACGCATTTGCGTCGAGTCCAACCAATTGCGACTGCAACGGCTCGTGACGTACGGGTTGCTATGGCGAGCAGCTGCGTCGGCTCCAACAGAACGGGGTAAAAGCGGTTTTGTTGGAGCCGACGCAGCAGTTGCCATAGCGACCTGTACGTTGCGAGCCGTTGCAGTCGCACTCGGTCGGTCAGACTTGACGCAACTGTGTGAATTGCCCTCAACTGTCTGCGCGCAGCTGGACATTCTGGTGAACAATGCGGTCGGAGCCAGCGTGCCGCCTTCGAGGAGATCCCCCTGGAGGTGGACAGGGAAATGCTCGACGTGAACCTGCTTGGGCCCGTGTGCCTGACGCGCACCGTGGTGAAGTACTTCAAGGAGAAGGGCCAGTACGGGCACATCGTGGTCACGAGCAGCGTGGCCGGCAAGATTGGTGAGTGGGGGCGGGCAGAAACGCCGTGCCGCGTGCGGAGAGTGCATTGCAATGGTCTTTTCAGAAAGTCTGACTCGCACATTTGTGTTCAACCCTGCTGAAATGCGTCGCATTTTTATGACTGCTTAACACACTGGCACCATCAATTGGGAAGCTCGAGAACATCTCTGACCCATGTATATATTTTGATCATGTTTTGCGTCATTCTTTACAGTGGGCTCGAAATGATTTGGACAGTTGTAAGCGACCACTTCTCATGGATGCCCTAGGTATATGCATGTTGGAAGTTGTCCAGGTGAATGCGACAGGTGGCGCCAGTGTACCAGTATGTTAAGCTGTTACGAGGGAATGCAACGCACTCAAGAATGCTTAAACACAGATGTGTGAACCAGCCTTTAGCGGTGTTGGCCCAAATGCCACCCAATGCTCATTAATAGTGAGCACTTGGAATTGTCTGGACGACTTAAAAAAACTTGGAATCTTGAGTGTAGAAATTAGTCCCTCTGAACATTATGTGAATGCTTGCGTAAGTTTATGTGTAATTTTATTGCTGGCCCCGAATCACTATGTATTTTAGTCTTTAGAAGCTATAGAAGCAATCTGTTGGCGAGATGAAAGAGGGAACATCAAGCTAAATCAGTGAGACTGAACAAAGTAAAAGCCTTTTTGTGCACCCTGCCATCAGGGTGAGAAGTGAAGCTCCACTATCAGCTGTAAAAAATAAATTGTAGGCAAACTCGTGAAATTGCCTCAACTGTTGTAATGGGGAGTCTGCTTGCATAAAAAATAAAGATAACAATGTGTTCAACAGGCCGCTAATGTCTGGCTCTCTAGCGTTTTAGCAGATGGTGCCCCCCTCCCCCTACCCTGCCCTCGCCTCTATCTCCCTCCCCACCTACAAGGCTTCAGTAGTTTTCAAAGAGGCTTGTGCAATCTGTGCTCATGACTCACAATATAAAAAAAGAAGGCCAGCTTTCGACATGAACCGCAGGCTGCCAACATCCAGATGGCGACTTGCAGACGCCACCATTACACACTTTCTAGTTTTCCAACAAATGCATGTGCAGGGCAAGCAAGATCCTGATCTTGAGACTGCTTATCTTGCTCTCAATCATGCTGCTTTAGCTGCAGCTTTGAAACTTCTGTACTTGATTTTTGTTTGAGGGGAATTCTTTTATGGTGTATCTGAATATCCCTGGCATCTCCAGAATGCAACTGAAAGAGAATGTTTTATGGTAATTAAGTTAAGAAAATATGGTCCTCACGAAAATTAGGTTGTTTATTTTACAGTACCCTAAAATACAAAACACTTTTAGACTGTATCGTCAATATCAATGCATAGCCAGGTGGGGCCTAACGGCACTTTAATACATATGCATCGTGCCAAGTTATAAATCCCTGGTTACACCCCCTTATGTAATGCCCTTAATGGGCCTTTAAAGGGGCAGTGCAACGATTTTATGATTAAAAGAATTTGCATCTTGTCATTTTTACGTTGTTTATCGTGTCCCGGAGGATAGAGAAAACACCTCCTTCATTAAAAATGTCGCGATTCCACTGCATAATCGCAAAGCAAAAGTCGAGCTTTCCCCACCTGTAGCCCCAAGTGGCAGCCGAAGGAACTACGGCGAAAAGATTACTTGACCTCACTCGGCTCTAAGCTGCAGCATAACGCCCGCTGATGTCAGCAGGAGAGGAAAAAGCAGCGTCCTCCGAGATAGCACACGGGAACCTACACGGCACTCCGAATGACATCACTGGGAGTGCGACCAGGTGTGACCCTGAAGACTGGGAGTGAGTTGAGGGGTGCCCGCAATGCCAATATTTATCTTTTTTTACGCAACAACTAGGACACGCAGGCGAAATCGGTATTTTGTTCTTTACTTCAGAAGTGTCAGCGGGCAACTTCCACAAATCTTTGACCGAAGTCCGGAAATCGTTGCACCCCCCTTTAAGGTAAAATAAATAAATGAATGAATGAACGAATAAACCCCCGTTCCCTCTCCTCCTCTCCCGTCCTCAAGTTGTGGGGTGTTTGAGCCATTGCTCTTCTGTATATAATGACACTATCAAAGATACATGTAGATTTTTGACACTGCCCTGCTCTACTTGACAGCACTGAGTTCGTTTGCCTCACCGTGTTTAAAGGGCAACTCCAGTCGAAAACGAAACCAAAATAAATTACTGGTATCACTCTAGTGGCACGAAAAATGATCACAGCCGAAATATTGTACCATAGCGAAGCCGCACAGCTAAAGCCAAATTCAAAGATGTGACCAGCTGATCTTTAGCGTGTGGCAGTGTGCTAGCTTTTAGTCGGAGAGCACTGGGCGACGCATACCGCAGCACCCCCATGACGTCACGTCGCGGTGGAGAAGCGGTTGATTCTGCACGCTGTACCGTGCACCGCAGCACCACGGTGACGTCACGTTCGTGGCCGTACAGCTGATGATCAGTGGTGCCGTCCTTCTGGCAGATAGTTTTGGTTTTGTTGTAGATGCCCGAAACCAAACTTTGAGGCATGATATTTATAAAATTACCGTAAAGTTCCGAAAACACGCCCACCCAAAATGAAGAGATAAATGGTGAAAAACATGGGGTGGGCTATCTTTGGGGATGCCACAGCAATACTTTATCATAAACCGGCTACAAACTATGTGACGCAAAAACTGATACCGCAGATCGCGGACACCGCAAATTCGAGTTTCACGATGAGATAAACACGCGGGAACCCGCTACAAACTTGCCTGTCACAGGAACCTATATCGCACGCGCAGATCGCGGACAAAAAGGCTGGAATCCGCTACAAACTCGTATGTTATGGGAACAAATACTGCAGATCGCGAACGCAGCAAAATCATATTTCACGATGCCAATATAGTACACGCAGGAGCAACTTGCGTGGAATGGAGATTGCACACGCAGATCGCAGACAAAAATGCGGGAATCCGCTATAAACTCAGTTGTCTGACGTGCCGGTACAGCAAGTTGCACAATTGATGCGATTCCCATCGGACATTGCGTGACGTTCGACGGAAATCGGGGGTGGGCAATGTTTCGGAATTTTATGTTACAGATATTTAGCCAGAAAAACGGGATGGGCGACCTCTCGGGGGCGGGCGTTCTCTCAGGACTTTACGGTACACACAATATAGAGAAAAAAAACTTGCACCTTGTAATTCAGGGACGTTGCTAAATTCGTAAGTATTGACCGGAGTTAGAAATGGGAGAGCAGACCTGGGAAAAAGGGGCAGTTTATATGTATGAACGGCAGAAACATTGGTTCAAGTGTCCATCTCGGAGAGGTAGAAACATTGGTTCAAGTGTCACACTGACGAGAGAGGCTCTAAAGAGCCTCTCTGATCAGTGTGAGCACTGGTGTCTAGTTCATTTATGGAGTTGGAAAATTTGTTTCAAGACTGGTACTTATAACTGTTCACATAAACCACAGCAGCAAAGAAAAAACAGTGTGTTATGATTTTGACACTTTGGGAAAGTTTACACAACTGTGGGACATCAACAACAAATAAAGGAAAAAAATATTAAAATTGCCTTTGAAGCTAACGTGTCTGCTAGTCGCATTTACCCTTTATCACTAACTACTTGCCATGACGATACAGGATGCGGAGGTCATATCAGACTTTGTGTGTCTTTCAGGTTTCGGGCTCCAATTGTATTGATGCAAGCATGTTTCAAGGTTGTTACAAGTTATGTATTGTACTGCCGTGTACAGCATTTTAGTGGTATTACCTCATACATTTAGGTAACACATGTAATGGGGACACTGCTGTCAGCCCATGACTACACGCTTTGTCATGACACCCCTACCTTGAGGTCATACTTTTAGGTATTCATCTTTGTGTTGCTCCAGCCATGTGTTTATTGAAGTTATTTCTCCTAATTATTTGCTTCCTCTTCGATTATTTCCAGGTGCCCCATTTTTCAGCGACGTACACTGGTTCAAAGCATGCACTTCAGGTAACTGAGCTTTACATTTATTTTTCCAGCATGGGTAGTTCTTGAGAACAAAAGACAGCATGTTTGGATCTGTCTTGTTTTTTAGATGCTCTGGAAAATAGTTTCTCGTGCTTTGCCTTCTTGAAACCTGCCACCCCTCAGTTTGCACCAACCAGGACTGAAATCCTCGTGAATTTACGAAAGAACTAGGCAATCTACAAGTACAAGTTCAACAAACACATTTGTTAGGACAACATGCGGGCCAGCTCGGGCCCTCAACCGAAGTGACACCTCATGAGCACGGGACCATAATATAGCCGCTCAACGTGGTGTCCCCTGGCGGCCATTTTGGGTGCATGGTGGCAACTGTCGCCACAACAGTTGCCTAGTGGCTTTTCTGGGTCGGATAAGTTATCAGATCGCTTAGGGCAGGGGTTCTCAAACTTTTTCGTCCCAGGGAACCCCAGCAAGCCTCAAAATGTCCCAAGGACCCCCCCCCCCCCCCGATTTGTCGCCAACCAAAAATACCGGGCAATAAAGGCCTTTAGATAGTGAACAAGAGTTTATTGCACTGACAGAATAGCACAAAATGGAGGACTACAGACAAAACGAGAAGGCAGAGGGGTTGACCTGGGACACAATGTCAAATACATTAGTGCGAAAGGTGACTGTGCTTTGCCTGCAACACGAAGCTAGATCCATGGCTCGGTCCGTAGAGAAAAGGTTAAACTAGGGGGGGGGTGCAATTTCAATGCTCGCGGAACCCATGAGACCAGCTCGCGGAACCTGTGTTCCGGAACCCTGTTTGAGAACCCCTGGCTTAGGGGAAACTTGGCTAGAACCTTGCACATTCTGATAGAGACCGCTTTTCCTAATGTGAAACTTTCAATCATTATGCAGCTGTCTCTATTTTACTTTCACCGTCATCTTCTGTTTATTTTGCATGCTCATGAACAGCTAATTGCTTGGATTGTGACACAGAGAAAAAACCTTACACATTTCGGAGGTGTCGATGCCCGTTCAACGATGTCGTTAAGCAATATCTTCTGCTGGGTCGTGAAACTAGCTAAGACTGTAATTGAATGGGTACTGCAACGAAACTCTAAGCGCCTGCCTTTATCGTCTCGATATCGACCACGGTCTGGCCGCACCGCAGAGGCACCAAGTTTTTGTTTGAAAAGACTCCAAAACATTGTTTGAAGACGAACAACCCGGTCACCGGATTACACCTGCTGGGCGTTCCCAGATGTTGTTATGTAAAACCTTCCATAAAAGCTGCGCCTCTTCGCAAAAGTACGGTGACTAGCTGCGCACGTGTAAGACCTGTCAAACTTGGTCGGACCGGATTTCCCTTCTCTTCAGCGCCTGTTCAACTCCTGTGGGGGCAGGAAGCTGGCCTCTCGAACGGCCAGGTCGTAACGTGTTGACGCCACTAAGCGGCAAGGCTCGCAACCATGCCAGCCTCGCTATTGCCTTACCCGTAAAGTTAAACACGTCATCACTAGCGCTTTGGAGGCGCTGGATATCCGAAACGCGTCTCACTCTCCGACGGCTGCTCTGTCAAGCGCTTGCTGGAATCGACCGTTTGGAATGAAAAATACAGCCGTCTGTTCAAAATGTAAATGTACAATTGTCATTAGCAGATTTTGTTGATCGTGTTAAACTTGTTTCTAAACATGAGGAGGCCTATTTCAATTATTTCCAAATCCCACAACAAAAAGAAAAAGCGGTAGCACCGAATAACAAGTAAGGAATGTAATAGAAAATAGTGCAGATGAGTGAACCGTTCAGATGGAGGCCACGGAAGGCAATGTTTTTGGAGGCTTCAGGATTCAAACTTGGGGTCTCTAATTACCTGTCGGGTGTGCTGACCGCTGCACCCAATCCTTGTCCTCTTGGCGTTTCCTATGTGACTTATAAATCCACCAAAACGGATTGTATTCGGTTGGAGAAGTTCTGGAAAGAACAAGCCACCGCATGGAGCGAGTATGTGATGCTGGCCGTAGTACGGGCTCATTCTACTCAGAGGCCCTCTCGCTCTCTGTCCCACCAGATGTACATGCATGCTTGTTTGTGTGCTTTGGAAGGCTGCATCATCACCGGCCCGAGTCAAGAGCATATCACGGGGCATTTTCATCATCTTGCGGGATCTCTAACGGGTATATAATGCAGGTGAATGAACCGGTATCAATTAGAGTGTGCGAATACCGAATAGTAGTTTTCAAATCGAATACCGAATTGAATCAAGAATCAAAAGCCGAATATCGAATCGAGTATTGAATAGTAATTTAAGGAATTTTTCAAAAGTGTGCCTGCGAATGAAATTATTCTATGTACAGAGTATGCACCTGGTGCAGAATATGCATCTTGTACTGGAACAAAACGTAAATATAAAAAAATTCTGGTGAAAAAAAAAAAGCAGTTGTTGTTGGACGTTGGGCACTAAAGATCCAATTTTATGGCGCAAACATAAAAAATCTACCCTTAGCGTACACAAAAAAAAAAAAAAAAAGTTACAGCCACGCTTGTTTTTTTTCTTGTTAAAAGCACGACCTAGCACCGCGCCTTTTTTTAAATATTTTTATATCTCAGAAAGGGCATTTTGCGATATTTGGTCTTAATTTTAAGGAAGAAAAAGGGCACCCGGGATTTCATTTCACATAAATGAACAGATAGGTGTTAAATCTGAGTAAACAGGCTTAAAAATATAATCTGAGGTTAGAAAAAAAAAAAACTGGTTAGTAGCAGAAGTCACCGTCCAACTGCCGTTATTCATCCATTTTTACGTCTATCTATCCTGTCCTAGAGAGCCTTGATTTAAAAGAGGAGCAAGCGAAACTGAAACCACGGAGAGCGGCTCCAGCGCAGATTGGTCGTAAGTGCGCATATGTTGTGTTGTCGCGTGGAAAGAAGCCGAGCAAACAGAAGAGCGACGACACAGAGAGCTCGACGCTGCCTACCTGCCCGATCCGATCAATGCTTTAGATCTTTTCGTCACCTTCTCGCAGTTAAGTAATTCAGACAGCGGCTATCAAACGGTTGAAACCTCTCAAATCTAGGCACACTATTTTTCCGTTCCGTTTCGTTCCGAATAGAATTTGCGGCTTGCGGTTCCAAAACGACGTCGATAACTCGGCTGGTTTCATCGGCGTGGTTAACGTGGTTTTTTTTCTGTGATCGTGCAGTCGCCGATTTCTGGTGAGTGCGACAAGTGTGTTTCTACATCGAGCGCTTCAATTTGAAACGGGGGTAGAGGTGGAGTGAGGAGGGAGTGGCAAATCCCATGCGCATGCGACATCCTGGGTCCCGAGTGAGAAAGATCGCAAAAGAGAGCGACAGAACACGAGAGAAAGAAACCAATGTTATGACTGAAAAGGCGACGTCATAATGGTATCAGCAATTCTGAAAACTCTCAACCGCCTATAAACAGTGATAATTCGAGGCCTACAATCATAATTAAGCGTCTACCTTTTGCGGTTTCCGATCTCTTAGGTTGACGTAGTGAACTTTAATCACTAAATATCGATGCGTCATATTTTAACCAGGCGGTAACTGACCTCTACAGCAGAGGCGACCTTGATGCGAAAAGCAGCGTATGTGGCATCTTAGGTACAAGGCTTACTACTGGTCGACGCTAAACTTCTTTAGGTAAAGCTACAAAAAGTATAAGTAGCGCGAACGCCATTATTTATAAAAGTAGTTTTGTTCAGTATTTGAGATCAGAAAAACAAGTACACAGTTTTATAAAAATGCAGAAACAAAAATGATTAAATAAACCTACCTGTCGGTGAAAAAGTAGTATACAAAATATGGTGATCAATTTCACGACAGAAGGTCGGATGTCGCCAGCAGCTACTGACGAAGGCGGCAGCTCTAAGCGTTTGACGCTTAATTGAAACAACTTTATCTTGGTTTTAGCGTTCGCGTATAACAGCGCAAGTAGCGCCAATTCATTGATCTTTACCACGTGTTTACTGTCGTTTTAGCCAATACAAGTGTCATACCAATTTGTGTTTAATCGCGCCAGCAAATGCAATGAAACCGCTCTGAAACATGCCTTCGTATGACCTATCCAGATGCATTTGGTATGGTAGCGCCTCGGCGCGTCGACCAGTCGCGACGGCGTGGCCTTTCGCTTAGCTCACCTGCGTCTAGTTCACGGCCACTCCAAAGCAACGGGGCACAGTCATAAAGGAGGTAATTTTTGCCCGATACCTTGTATTTAATTTGCCTACTTCTAAGTAATCGAAATTCGAAAAGAAAAGTGTCATTAGATTACGCTCCAGTGCGCTCAGGTTTGGTGCAAATTTAAAGTGGTAAAAGCCATTGCAGGGCCTTTAATACTGTAAACTACATTCTGAGCTATTTACTAACGCTTATAAACGTGCTCCTCAATGGCATTAACTTCCCTTCTGTGAAATCTAGGAAATCTGGTGGTTGCGGTTTTGTGATATTCCTGGGGCCAGCAGCCACCCCTTGGCTTGATTTATCTGGTTTGGATTTAGTGTTGACGGACGTACATCTGCGCGCTATACAAAGAAAACTTGAAGGCGAATATCTTTCCACCGAAGTAAGGATTAGGTTAGTTGTTGAAGTTCATGAAACTACTCTGATGATATAATTATATTAAAGTGAAATGTTGTAGGCGGAGTTGGTAACCATGTGTGGGACAGAGGTCTGCCTGCATGCTCCGCCCGCTTTAAGGCAACCAGAATACATGGGGAAAATAAGCTGAACCTTTCCTCTAGGTTAATATGTATAGTCTATGATTTTGAGAATGGCGGACTTACTCCCTGAAAGAATAAGGCATGATGCGGAATTCCGGCCTTCCAACACTTCCTCTGGAAGTGGCGCAAACGGAGATGCTTAGGTTTGGCGATTCAGGTGAGTGTGTCCACGATGGGTGGTAAATCTGCGTGGTATAAGTTGTGGCATTGGTACTCTCTTTCTAATCTGTACGTTAGATTTTTTGTGGAAAAGGTAGGAGGTGTTTCTCGCATGGTCTGTCCTAACATCACGTAAACACATCGGAAAAAGTAACTATTTACAACTCCCTATGTAGCCGGATTGGAGCGCGCGCGGGGAGGGACGGAAGACAGGGAGGCATGCCTGCTCCTCCTCTCCCTCGAGAGAGAGAGAGAGAGAGAGAGAGAGAGAGAGACACACACACACACACTCTCTCTCTCTCTCCTTCCTCCTCCTCATCCTTCAACCTCATCCTGCCTCCCTCCTGCCTCCCCTCCTCCTCCACCCTATTGCTGTCCTCTTTGCTCTGGGAGCCAGAAGTCGTGACCTAGAGTCACGTGACCTCAGATAAGCCTGAGGTCACGTGATGAAACCGTATTGCTGGAGCCCACGTGGTCTAGGGGCCACGTGGCCTGGGGCCCCCGTGGCTAGGAGTCGCGGCCGGGGCCCGCGTGGTCTAGGGCCTAGAGGTCCGTGACGGCCACGTGGCCCCAGGCCGCGTGGTGGGGCCCGCGTGGTCCCGGCGTGCAGGGCCCTGGGGGTCGCGTGACGGGGCCCGCGTGGCCTGGGGCCACGTGGTCTAGGGGCCCGGTGGCCCTGGGGGCCGCGTGACCTGGGCCCACGTGGTCCTGGGGGTGCGGCCTGGGGCAGCCCGAGCCTAGAGAATCCGTGACCGCAAGTCCATTGAGCCTTCTCCCGATTTGCCAGCCGCGGCGGCTCCGCTCAGGCGAGCTTGGGCGCCTAGAGCTTTCTGCTCTAAAAATGGCTTTGTGGCGCTCGCACCGACAAAAACGCGTCTTTGGCCCAAATATAATGTGAATATTCGTGGCCAAGTACTAGGTGGTGCTGATATTCTGAGAACACCGATTGAAATTCGATATATTGAATATTTGCGCCACCACCTAGTATCAATACAATGAGACGTGCAACGCGAAAGACAATCTCTGGCGAAGCTTGATTCGAACGAGGTCTCTAATTACCTGTCGGGTATACTGTATACCAAACAACCTTGTCTTTTCACATGCACACCATTTGGCCCCACATTTGCTTTAGGGATTTCGGTCATGTTCAAGTTTTAGTCAGGTTCACATTTTGTCTATGAAAATTTCTCATCCCTACCAGAGCATCCAATGAAAAGGACCATGAAACATTATGTTGGCTTTGAATTTTACTGGTGCAACGTTGTTGAGGCATACAGAATGCCTGAATACAGGTTCTACTAAATTGTACGACCGATTTTAGGATGCCGACAATTCTGACTTGTTTCATATTCCGGACTGAAGCGGGGCAAATGACTTGCAATTGAAACAAAGTATATTTAACGGCGAGTTTTTAGGACAGTTTGCAGCCGAGGTTCAATAAGGACTAAAATACGGTAACGAAACACCAAGAGGTTACCTGCATCTAAGGATTTTTTGCTGGCTTGATCGTGGTCTTGCTTGATGGTACAAGTGGATTTGGATAGGTTTGGCGAAATTACTATTTGGTGCTGCGAACGTACAAATGTCCTATGCAGAATGTCTATGCGACCAGTACCGGTGGTGTCAGAAATCGCAATTGCGGGAAAAAATCGAAGGGTGTAAATTGTTGTCAAAAAGCGAGCCCAGTCAGAAAATGTACCAGAAACGCCATTAGTGCACCTGAGCAAAAGACTTGGGGCGAAAAATAATAAATTCTGCTTAGAGTGGAGCACAGCTCTATCACTCGATGTAATTAATGATGCCAATGCAAAGGGAAAAGCCGACAAGTGGTCAGGCCACGCATTTGATTGGATTGGATTGAGGTGCAACCCTAGGCTAGATCAGTTAGAGCCAGCAATACGT
>JAZHYW010066950.1:0-34870 GCA_037355805.1 Ixodes ricinus
GACATGCATGCTACTTTACAAACTCATTTCATCAGTCGTTTATAATCGCCGTTTTGAAGGGTTTTGTTTTACGCGATGGTCTGTCTTTATTTTCTCTCGGCGAGTTCAATATAACGAGTCATTGGTAAGGTTTTAAAAGTATCCTTTTCCGCTCTCAACTTCAGGAGTTTAGTTTTCGTTTCGTGTTTTCTTCTCGACTTCTGGGGATGTTTATCACCGAAACTTGCACCTATTAAGTTCGAGTGAGCTCCTTCACACCTAACGACACGGTACTTAACCTGGCGATTTTCTTTTCTTGTCCGCTAGACCTTATCTTATGTGTGTATACGAGACTATACGTCTAAGCACGACTGATGTGTAAGAGAAGTAAGACCTGTATGGGAGTTTTACTTAACATTCACTAAGAGTACTAGCCAAAGTTTTGTCTTGTCTTCTCCTTGTCCTGTTCGCGCCTTTTTTTATTTCTTGTGCAATGCATCATACTACAGTACAAACAAGTTATATGCTTTTTCCAATAAGCACATGAGAACGAATAGGATAATATAGGACATCATATACGCCTCATCGATTATATTATGACTTTTTATACGTTTACTAGGCAAATCATATCTGAATGATTTCTATTCAAAGGGAAACAAGTCTTGCCGTGTACTTTGCTAGATTTGACAGCTTCGTCTGGGTGGCGAGATTCTTACAAAACTTCGGCTCCAAAACTGAAACTTTCCTGGAAGTTTCTAATCTAGTTCCTTCTTCCAATTCCGCTAACTTCGCACTTTTTTCTAGTCTAGACCTAGAGCACTGTTGAGCTCAGATAGGCTGCGGATGGCTAGTTGAGGCGCCCAAGCCTACGCGACCCAGTTTGGGCGTTCTTCTCCCTGCCGTACAGCTCTCGTTCCCTCTGCTCCACAAAACAAGGGTATCTCGAGAGGACCCTTGTGCCTAGAACCTAATTTGATTTTCTGGAACGCCATCGGCGACTCCTCTGTCTTCGTTTTCATCTAGGAGAGGACGCAGTAACAGCGGAAGAAAGCTTCGCCGTAATACCGGAAGCCTTCCACTATACGCAACTTTGGCCAATACATTTTTACTTCAACGTGGTCCTATGCTTGCCTTATCAGTTCCGTGTTTTGGTGTTGCAACTACTTTCACGCTAGAAGTCGAAGAAAGTAGAAAAAGGATTCACCCTCCTCCACGTTAGAAGTCTCACGCATTTACCAACGGTTCTCGCCTTTTTGCGATGTTTCTATACGTCTTTGTTGTCCCCGAGAAAAGACTGTCTCGTTAGACGGTGAATGTATCACCGAGCAGCTCTGGTAATTCGATTACAACAAGCGGGATGCCGGCCTGGTAGTTTGTATGCAGACGAGTGCAAAGAACTGCCAGGCCGTAGCGGCCGTGTATGGTGAGCCGGACAGCAGTGCCTGATCTGCGTCTTCAACGTAGAATGCCACCTCCGCTACCCCCGTGTAGCGCGCCGCGAGTGACGTAAGCGGTGCGACGGGAGTGCAGAGCGGAGGAATCGACGTCACGTGTCGCACTCTTTCCACTTCGTTTCGATTTAGAGCCTTGTGCATTTATTACAATTTTCCTTCCTCAAGCGCCCACTAAGAACTTTTCAATCAAAATTTCACGTCACAGCTATACCACTTCGATAACTTGATTGTACCTACAGAAAATAAAAATAAAAAAGTTAATTGAAACATTTTAGTTGGTTTGCTAACTAATCAACTAATTTAGACTTTTCAATGGCTCACCAACTTAACCACAAAAGATAGCAGAAGCACAATACGCGTTTTTTTTCTAATTTTACTTCCAGACTTATTAATATGCATTTTGTATTTCAAGAGGCAGCTCGCTCATGGCAAACTCTCTAAAGATAAATTGATGGCCGAGCAATTTATGCACAATAGGTGGAAGTAATACTCCATAAACATTATGCATTAACGTGTTTTTTTGCTTGGTAGTTTTGTTATTTCTGCTTCTATCGTTGTTCTAAGTTATATTAAAAAAAGGTATTGCAGACCCTAAATAAAACTTCTACCTGAAGCGGTGGTGCTCTTTTACGACTTCTATCGTGACATAGAAAAAGCTTTTATTCTGGCATATTGATTATAGTGAGGGCTTTCGTGTTTCGGAGTTTATTTTTTAAAGCCAAATTCGGAGGTGTGTTTCGGAGTTTATTTTTGCCGAAAGATCGGAGTTTATCGGAGTTATATTTTTTGATTCCCAATTCTGCCGAAATTCGGAAGTTTTAATTTCGCTGTGTTTCCTATTCAAAATAAATCAATAAATAATTAACCGAATGTAAACGTTTGCCAGATAAAAAATCAAACGCGCTTTGTAACCTTGCCAACTGAAATATCTTCAGTTGAATTTTGTGTTGGTGCCATTGCCAGTGAAGCAATATTAATTTATCCACAACAAAAGTCACACAACAAGTGGCGCTTCTTCGATAAACGCCGCATACCATTAAACTCAAAAAACTCTCCGGAGGCAGTGTCCGCCAGGGAAGCTCAGCAATCATCCCATCCTATTCCATCAATGTAGCCCGCGGCCGCGAAACGAGGTGCAGTGCTTATGGTTAGGGAGGTAATAGAGAGTTTGAACTGCCCCTCTTCTCAATTTTTTTATACAAATCCCCATGGTCCATGCGCTTCCACTGCTGCTAAAACCATACACCTTTCCTTTCTCTATATTTAATCACAAATCGCTGAGACCCAAACTGGAGGCCAGAAGAGTGGCTTTTGTCGTGACCCGAATGTACAACGAACGACCTGTTGCCCTGAATCAACCTTGTAGAGACAAGCGGCAGCAGTACCCGCTTTTGACAACAGGGTCCGAGCTTTGAAGGACAATCATGGTGAAGCTTCTCCGACCATTGGCTCTGTGCTGATCAAACTGTGAAAAAAGTATATTTACTGTTTTTCGCCGCGTTAAGGGGAGTGGCATTGACATATAAACATTCGGAGTTTATCGGATAAATCCGAATCGACCAAAAATTTCGACTGATTGGGTGTTCTTCGGAAGTTTTTCGGATTTATCCTAAAACACGGAGCCCTAATTATAGGACTATCCGATTACTAGTGCAATGTGAAAGATACCTAAAACCATAAACAGAGATGCTTTAAATTACGTTTAGTGTTGTATTAATGCTCTAAAAAGCATGCTAAAAACCTGTGCTTCACGCTATTCTAAGGCGATTCATATTTAATCGAGTAATAAAAACCTTGCTCAACACGAGAGCACGCATATGGTGATGACGTATGTTGGACGGCCCTTGCCATTACGGTAGGGCGAAATAAATAAATAAATAAATAAATATAATATATATATATATATATACAGGATATAGTGAGAGAGTGGAGACAAGAAAACGAACACCATCCTCGCGGTGTTCAAGCTCCGACTGCCCCCCGCGCGCCCGCTCGTCACCCGGTTGTCGGTCCTCTTTATACTCGTCTTTTTTCCCGTTCCGCACAGCATATATATATGTACGTGTATATATACGTGCGTGCGTGCGTGCGTTCGTGCGTGCGACCCAAGTCACCACGGTACTCGATGTAATATGGACCGTAAAAATCGACGCCTGCAAGTAGCAATCCAAGCTTTTTTTTTCAAAAAGTTTATTTCACACGTCGGATGTTTCTCGTAAAATTACAAAGCGTAGCCTTGTTTCTATTAAATTGGGGGAAAAGCTTGCGCGGTGTAGAAACAGACCAGGCGCCAGCAGAGGGCGTCAAACGCGCAGATCCTGCGGCGGCAGGCAAAAACACTAGTTTCCTGCCACTGCAGTCTTCTACGCTTCGTAACTCTAGAAAATAATCTGGGGAACATGCGGTCTGTGCCTCCTTCATTTGAGATGTGACCCCAAAACATATATTTTTTTTTCGTGAAAATTTAAAACTAGGACTTTTCAGCCTGCCCGATAAGGCTGGGAGGTTTCATCTCAAATCGGGCAGGCTAAAAGGGTCTAATTTTTGGTTTTCAATGAAACAAATATATGTTTTGGGGACATGTGTCAAATGAAGGAGGGCGCAAAACCGCATGACCCCCGTGGATTTTTCGTTCTGTAGTTACGAAGCGTAGAAGCCGCAGCGGCAGAAACCAGTGTTTTTGCCTCGCCGTCGGAGGTCGCGTGTTTGACGCCTCTGCTGGCGCTAGTGTATTTCCTACACTCTTTTAAAGTTTCCCTCCCTCATTTAATAGGTAAACCATTAAATATATCTCATGACGTATTGAAATATTTCGAATAATTTGATTGTCTTCTGAAAGAAATATGTCAAAATCGTCACTCAGTTCGAGTTTTGGTCAAATTTGACAGGTCAGTACTTTGTCTGTACTTAAGGTAGCATTTTATTTCTTTAGCTCTATAGAAAGCCCTAAGCATGCCTAGTATAGATATAGTAATATCATTACGGTCTTCGGAGTAGCCGCTCCGCTACCTTCACGTAAACGTTGTGAAAAATAACAAGTGTTCACACATTTCACGCGATTGCGGCTCAAATAGTGCACACACACCAAAATATTACATTTCTAGATGTTCTTTCTTGTAGTGGACTGATATATCTTAAAGAATTTTAAAAATAAAAATTTACAGATATGGGCTTTTTGAAAACATCGACCTCAAACTTTCAACATTTGTTATTTTTTTACAACGTTTACGTGAAGATAGCGGAGCGGCTAGTCGACAGATCATAATGATAATATAATATCTATAATGGGCTGTCTTAGGCGCTTTCTGTAGAGCCAAAGAAAAAAGAAAGTTTACGTTAAGTACAGACTAAGTAATGAACTGTCAAAGTTGACCAAAAAGCGACGGGAGTGACGAGTTTGACCATTTTTTTTAGAAAACAACTCGAATTTTGAAAAATATTTTAATACGTCAAGGTGACATTCTTTATAATAACCTGGTTAAATTGGGAAAAAAAGTTAAAAAGGTAGCAGAAAAAAACTAGCGCCAGCAGAGGGTGTCAAACACGCGACTCTGCAACGGCAGGCAAAAACACTCAGTTTCTGCCACTGCGGCTTCTACGCTTCGTAGCTCTGAAAACGAAAATCTGGGGAACTTGCGGTTTGCGCCCTCCTTCATTTGAGAAATGCCCCCAGAACATATATTTTTTCGTGAAAAATATAAACATTAGACCCTTTTTAGCCTGCCCGATTCGATATATATATATATATATATATATATATATATATATATATATATATATGTATATATATATATATATATATATATATATATATACCGAGTTGTATGAAGACGTGGTTTTGTGCAGTGCATGACAGTGCTTTTTGTTTAGCCTTTGCACCTAAACGAAACAGCACATAAACTTTCCATTTTAAATGAAAATACTTTAAAACACAACCTGAACTTGCATTGGAGAATCATCAAATAAAGTGAAAAAGCCGTGTTTTCGGTTTGTCAACATTTTTGTTCTTGAGACTCTAGTGTGCAAGATGTTGATAATCACTAACATGAAGTAAATGTTATATTTGAAGGAATAGTAAGCGTTCCCACCTAGAACCATATACACGATAGAGTCATATCATTTTCTTCTTTTCTAATATCCCCAACCCTTCTATCTCCCTTCTATACCTGTGGAAGTAAAATTAAATAGTAATATAACAATAATAAACAAACAATATGTCTAAGATAATATACCTGTGAAGCAATTTCTGAGCTCGCATGACCACGTTGTTACGGGTGCTGGGACAAATATGTAAACATCTCAACAAGGAGTTATTAAATAAACAAGCGACAAAAAGTGCGGCCGTAATATACTTCCACTGAAGAACGAGCGTTCATTATCATGCTGGTGATGTGAAGTTTTGGGATGTCTCCCACTATTTAAAACATATTTAGAGGCTAATGGTCGATGATTTCACAAAAATGGGACAAAAGAAAAACGGCACGTTTACGCGAAATTTGTTGCCTTTAGGATCAATGCACATGCGCCATAATGTTAAACTCTGGATTTTAATACGATTTTTTATTGAAATAGCTATTACTGAAAGAAAGAAGAGGTACTGTGTGATCATCTTGTTGAGGCACCATCTGTCGGAGACAGGGGGAGGAGGGGGGGGTGAAGCGATGGCTTGAATCAAGTTGGTGAGCTTCGCCTCTTCACCTAAGTGAGGAGGAAATCCAGAATGATCCTTTTGATGTTTTGATGCGTCCGAGGAAAGAATGCCCTCTTCCATGGTGCTTGGTTTGAGGTGCCTAGAAAGTGCGGCGAGTACTTCTGACGCATCTTCTGCGCGTGGGGGCCGTTCCAGAAGACGTGCATGGTCTTCGGAAGCTGTATCCTTGCAGCGGATGCGGCGACTTGGGCCTCTTGTGGATTCTCCAGGGTCCTCTTCCCGCTTTTCCTTCTCATAGCGTTTGACGGTCCTTTTTGGGACCATTGCTGTGTGCGTGCAAAGTCTACGTAGGCCGACCCCCACCACGAGTGGAAGTGTCGAACTTAAGGGGATGCGGGTCTTCTCGCAGGACGCCCTTGCGGCGATCTCGGGACGGCTTCCATTCGGCCAATTTGAGATCCAAAATTGTCTACTTGTTTTTTTTCTTATTCGTGGGGTCCAGTAGGGTCTTTATCTCGTTGACCGTCGTTGCTGTTGTCGCCTGACTCGGGATGGGCATGAAGAGGGTAGAGAAAATGCTGGCATGTGCGGCTTCGTCCCCACGAATGTTCTGATGTCCCGAATTCATGATGTGATAACCTTGCGGCCTTCGCGCATGTAGAGGTGTGCAATTGCTTCGACGGTCTTAACCGTTTTGCTTCGGCTGGATTCATTACGCAGACTTGCCTCATCATACTTTAATTATGAATAAAGTATACCCTTTCATTAGCTTTTTTCAAGGTGGTATAAAATGCTATGAGAGCAGCAACCCGCTTTGGTTGTGTCCGAATCACGTCGCATCGGCTTTCGTGCATGAACGTGAGCTCTGAAAACACTCTAAAAAATTAAAGACATTTACAAATCACTGTAATGCGAAATTAGAGCGCAGCTCTTGAGGAGGATGAGGGAGAGGGTTTGGAGGGAGGGTATGCCCCTCCTTCTCCTCCGTACCTCTCCTCCTCTCCTCCTCATCTCCTATTCATCCTCCTCGATCCCCTACTCTCCCCTCCTTCTTCCAATTCAGTTTCCCCGCTAAATTTAGAGGGAAAATGACGTCACCTGACTGTGTCACGTCACCTATGGACAAATTCTGTTTCTCCGCTAGATTTAGTGATAAAATTGACATCATGTGACTTAAACGCTAATTCAATTTCCCGCTAAATTTAGCGGGAAAGTGAATTGGTCTTGAGATCACGTGACGTCGATTTTACCGCTAAATCTTGTGGAGAAACTGAATTTGTCACCTAAATCTAGCGGATAAACTGAATTTCCCCACTATATTTAGCGGGGAGTCGAATTGGTGTTGAGGTCACGTAGCGAGGAATTGAGTTTGTTTTGAGGTCACGTGACGTCAATTTTCCAGCAAAAATCAAGCGGGAGAAACTAAATTTCCCCATCTAAATTTAGCGGTGGAATTCAATTGGTGTTGAAGTCATATGTGACGTCAATTTTCCCGCTAAATTTAGCGCGGTTACGCGGAACGCCGACGCCGCTCAATCCGGAAACGGGAGCCTAAGAGCTGCACTCTAAAAAAGTTTGTTCTGCGCGTCATTCTAAACTTGCACATTATTATGCTCGAAGCATTATTGACGCGTAAATTAAAATACAGCAGGCGGCGATGACGTGAGGTTCGCCCTCGCAAGATGCCTCGAGCATCCGCCATTTTTACTTGATCCAGAAAATGTTCTTATCAAAGCCATTTTGAAGACGCCTCTCTGCCTCGCAGCTCGAGACTTCGAAAATGCGAGGAACGCTCGGACGCCTCGCTGACGCTGATTTATGATGCTGCCGACGGGGTGAATGATGACACCCCAGGTTTAGATTCTATCTCAGCTTAGACCCTGTCCAAACTAAGATTTTATCCGGATATTAAAATGTATAAGAGCATACAGAAATATGGGATTATTTAAGTAGCTTCTGATCAGTGCTGATTTAATTCGTTTTTTTTCTTGTGTCTGTTTCAAATCAAGACGCAAGGTTACCGTGAAGTGCAAGCATTTGTGTTTAATAATTTTTAAATATCTGCACTAATTTATTGCTCTTGGCGATTTTCTTTTCTTGTTTTATTTAGCGCACAAAAGTTGCGATTTCAGATTCCTAGTCTGGGAAAACGGCATACTCCAAGTCTGCGTCGTTTTAGAAGCACGGTATTAAACTGGAGTCCGTGCTCTCAAAACACACACGCTTGGAGGATACATCAGCCTCCCTTCTCTCACACAGTATGTTTAGGGTTGAATTGTACACGCGTTCTTGTCGTAGCCTATTTCGTTGCTGGGATAAACTGCTGGGAATGATTCTGCACTCTTTTCTTATTTTTGTGTCTTGCGGAGGTTTCTTGATGGGGAAGGCTGAGCGGTGTTTTTTGAAAATTGGGATAAAGTATGTCGTTGGAGCTGCGAAGATCTTTAAATAATAAGCGCCTTTCTGGACGGATAAAATTTCTAAATAAGCACTTTTATTCCTGCGAAAAAGCAAACATTTACAGAGGCTGCAAAGAGCCTGCAGGGGGCCCATCTTTGAACCCATGTGTACAAACTTACGCGTTAGCTATTGAAGTTTTATTCCTTGCAGCGCCCTACATTTGTCTTCCCGTTTTGAAACCTTATCAAGTGCACGAGGTTGGCGTTTAAGAGTCCCGTTATACTTCAGTAATTAAATAATGTCAAGTGATTAAATAAATATTTAAACTGTCGTTCTCGGCATATTGAAATAGCTAATATTTTAGAATCTCCTATGAAGTTCAAGAACTACCTATGAGCTAGAACATTCTCCAGCTGACTTGAAAGTAATCCGTTACAAATACACGGCTTACTTGTAATCCGTTTCTTTTTTTAAATTAATTTTGTAATTGCCACCTTATTTTTTCTGCATTAATTTGTAAGGTAATTTCGTAACTAATATTGGCAACGAAATACTGCGATTACCGGTCTCTAAAAAAAAATTAACATAAGACACAAACTGGAGCAATATGAGCAAATAATTCACCAGCATAAAATAGCAAGTTGAAAAATATAGAAAGCAACGTAAAGTAGATAATAGCCGAAAAAAAAATCTTTTTTTGTATGAACCAGTAGAAAAACGTGCAACGCGTATAAATCCCCCCCCCCAAAACACACACACTCACAAAAAAAAAAGAATAAGAACAGGACGGTGAGTAGGCGTTGTCTTCTTGAGCTCCTCGCGGAGATATACGCTATCACTGGACATGCACACCGCTTGCTTTGTCTGCAGGATTCCGGGATCCTATACCTGTTGCCGTAAGCTAGCGGGATGGCAGGTGTGGTTGCAGCTTCTCTGCCTTGTCAGCTTACTTGTGAACAGACTGCACCTACATTACTTTCTCTTAAATACAAAATTGTATTTTTTACAGACTACCGTAATGCGGGCGTATGAAAAGGAAAAGTAATTTTTGAAAACATCAAATTGTTTTATTGTTTTATTGATAAGTGTGGGGGAAGAGTTACGAAAAAGTAAATTGTAAAGTAGCGAGTAAAGTAATCCGTTACTTTTCAGGGAAAGTAATTTGTAACGGTAATCAATTACATTTGAGGCTCGGTAATTTTTAATTGTAATCCATAACATTTTGCAAGTAACGGGCCCAAATCTGTTCTTCAGAACCATAATTGAGCAGTAGATTCTAGAGGTTTGACACCTAGCTTAATAGGCGCATGACTTCTCATTATCTTTAACCATAAAAGTCGCCAGAACTTTTGGCTGTAAACCATCCTGCATAATTTCTGTCCGATCTGCCCGTAGTCCGCCGTACTCTAAGCGACCCTCTCAGAGAAAACTGGGGCCTACCTAGTGTTTCCTAAGCTCCCGGCTCTTATATAAGTCATAACTAACAATCATGTAAATCACGACGAACAAAAAATCTGGATAACGGGGAACACGATTTTTGGCGGAGGTCTTGGCCAAAGCACATGAGGTAATTATATGACATTGCATGGCGAACCGGGTCATTCACCGTCATAACGTATAATAGACGTTATTAAGAATGGCCATTGATTAGAGAGGACTCTGCTCGCTTTCTGTTTGCCTTACCCTTTATTCCCAATGAATGGCGTTAGGGCTGTGAGGGTCCAAGCTGACGATTTTATTCTTTGCTTGGATTATTGTGCGGCGCGATATTAACCAAAAGTTCCGAATTTTTTATCTTGCATGTATAGCCTGCTTTTTTTTTTCAGTATAAACAAAGGTTTAGGTAATACAACACCTAATTCTTTAATTGCATTATGAAATAGAAAGTTTCTTTGTCTAGGCAGGCTTTCCCTCTATTTGCTTATCCTCCTATAGCACTCGAAGAGGTCACTGATGATGGCGACTCCACGGCAGAAGGCAAGACAACAGATAAGATACAGTCAACAAAACAATATTCTAAGTAGGCACAGCATTTGGGGGAACAAGGGAACCTCGAAAATTTAGTTTCATAACACAAAACACTGAACAATTTTTGAAACAATCGAGACGTGCCAAAGGTTTCAAAAAATTTTGAAGTGTAGAGCCCGCATATTATGTAATAATATATTCGGAGTTTATTTCGTAAATATTTGTGAATAGGCTCTTGGCCGAGCTTATACGGAGACAACGTGTATTCCACGACACATATTTAAACAGTACCTACGTGTTTTTTTTTTCAGTTTTATTTATGGGGTACGGTTTATATACTACAAAAAATTAAGACATGAAAGGAAGAAGAAACGTAAAAAGGACACGCACGCTGGAGACGGTTTTTCGCGTGGCTCTTCTCTGAGTGCCTCAGATTTTACCGTTTTCTGTAGTCACCAGCTAGCCTCCGCGCTCTCTCTTCACTCATTTTTCGTCTAACTTTTAATTATTTAAAGCAGTATAGCCGACGGTTGTTACAAATACTATGAGGTATTTCTACTAGGTTTAGCTACTTACATTCATCATTTGAATAAACAAAGAAAATGAAAATCATCACTCCGAAGCTGCAATTATGATATGTCCGAGGTAGCACAGTTCTTTCTGTCAGAAATATTTTTTCTCTCGGAAGTTATGGCCTTAAAATATTGCAGAGCCAAATGTCCTGCATTTTCTGCTGCTACGTGACGCGTTCATTGGCTTAGCGTTAGTAAACTCGAGGCATTTCTTCTCAAGCTGCGCCTCCAGGTGTCTCCACCCCTCTCCACCCCATAAACTTTTCCCGTCGCGTCGGCCTGTGTCCACAGTACTACGGGGAAGGACGGGCTGCGGCTAGTCACGTGTCAATTTTCCCGCTAAACTTTGCGGGCAAACTTAAGTTATATAGAAAAATGTTGAGTGGGGCTAGTGGGTTCATGACTGGATAGGTGCGCCGAAGGACAGGGACAAAATGAAGAAGGTGTCGCCAAGTCGGGGCGAACTCGCAACTGATAGAGTCCCTTGATACTTCTTTTACAAGTAACGACAACCAATACAAATGACAAAGCACAATACGCTGGAACAAAATGACGCCGTTCAGTTTAAACCTCTGCCGTGTGCCGCCATTCGCTTCCTTAAACTTGTACCGTCACGCAGTCGGCGCTTCAAAGAATGTCGCTTCTTGTAGGAAGCTCTCATCTAGGGATTTTAGCAACTGGAAAGTTTATTAGAAAACAGTGACTTCTATATTTTAATAAAACGACTTCACTTCCAGCCACCCAACTATCTCTAAAAATAACACTTTTTATCTAACAAGACCACGTATACGGCTCACTGATAAACTTATCGGCGCCCTTGTTTGAACGACAAACGCTTCGTGAATTTTCCTAGTGGTTCTTTCGCTGTGCCGTCCCAGGATGGTTGTGTTCGACAACAAGAAGGTGCACAGGCATGGATTGAAATGCACTGCCAACTGCCCAGACTTCGTCTGTTTGATAGCTGCTGCGTGCTTGCTCACACGCACTGGCGCATTCACGTAGGGCAAACAGGCAGGTGCGTAAATAACAGTGCGAGAGAACACGCATCAACTATCAAACAGACGCCATCTGGGCATTCGGCAGTGCACTGCAATCGACCCCCTGACTGTCAAACAACCATCCTGGGACGGCACAGCGGAAAAAACAACTACTGAAATTCACGAAGCGATTCCATTAAAACAAGGGGCGCTGATAAGTGTGCCAGTGAGCCGTCTGTGGCCCTGTTAGATAAGGAAATGTTATTTTTAGAGAGATAGTGAGGTGGCTGGAAATTACGTGGTCTTATAAAGGTATTCAATTCAGTGTGGTTTTCTGACAACCTTTCAGGTCGCGAGTGCGACCCGTCTTGTCGTCACTTCTTTCACTTTTGTCCCTTCCCTTCGGCCCTTCTATCCAGTGAATTTATGTGAAGGTCACGTGACGTCGATGTTTCCGCTAAATTTAGTGGGGAAACATATTTTATGTATAAGTCACGTGACACAAAGTCTTGTGACGTCATATTTTCCCCTAAATTTAGCGAGGAAACTGAATTGGTGTTGACGTCACTTGACGTAACTTTTTCTGCTAATCCTAGTGGGAAAACTGAACTCAGGTGACGTCACGGGCCACGGATTCACGAAATGCAGCTTCGCAAACTCTGGAGCAACTAGCGAAAGAACATTTCACGCTTAAAGCGCCAAAAGCCAATGTAGAGCCAAACTTGACCAGCTATGGCCATAATTTGCCACTTGACCATAATTTGCCACTCAAATACCGATGTTAGGCTTCACTCCTGGTAGCTTAATGGCTGTCATCTGACATCCGTGGGCCTAAATCGCCAAACAAGTGCCTGAGTTAGGCTTTTACTTTAGGGTTGTCTGTTTATCATGCTGCAACTCCGGGCCCTAATTGCCATATAACTGCCATATTTATGCGTGATCGCTGCTTCTTTGGTTTATAGATTGCATCATTGGCTCAAGTTTGGCCATGTGGCATTATGGGGTGAGCAAAAAAAAAACACGCCATCGAGATGTTAATGCTTTTTTGCACTAGCTCCTTCGAACAAAGCCGCATTAGGCCCAAATCAGTCATTTAGAATCGCCAAGCTTGGGCCCAATTAGGAGTTTCTCTCGCTTTCTACCTGGGGTAGCATAGCCATCAATGTAATTGCTCTCCGTTTTTTTTGTTGTTATATATTTTGCTTTAGATGAGTTTGTGTGACCTGTAAATAAAATGAATGCGAAAATCACAGGAAAGTCATAATTTTTCACTTGACCAGCAAAAATTGAAATTTTCTAATTGCATAAATAATTTATTTACTGCGCGGCAACTAAAAACACAAAACAACTTATTCCGTCTCGATGTTTTGTACGTACCTGTAGTCAAGCGTAAGTCTTACATTTCTGGAATTGATGTTCCAAGAAGAAAGGAACGAGAATGTTTCAAAGCTACATTAGATCTTAAATGTATTCATTTGAACCCTGGCAGAACAAGTTTAAACACTCTCTGTTGAGGATCTTTCTCGTTTCAGAAGTACGACGTCATGAGGCCAAGCAATGATTCACATACCATTCACTTAGTCTTGCTCCATCTGCCCTAAACTTTCGACTTCGTCTTCTTGACTTCCTTCGTCATTTTGCTTCTTGATTTGCTACACTCTCATCAACAAATAGAACAAACAAATTCACCCCGAGGCATATTTCCGCAGTTAAGGTACATACGTAAGTAAACACAAATGCTTTCAAGCAAAACCCTTGTATAAAACGCACTGAAGGAAATATTAGAAACAAAAAAGATCGCGACTTATACGGCGGAAAATATGGTAGTTGAAAGCTCAAGGAGAAAAGCCGGGTAATGCATAATTAAATCCTGGGTGAAAATGTAAAATTATAAAAGCGAAATTTGAGGCTCCTAGATGCGGTTGAAGCAGGATGGCTTGATGAATAAATGAAAATCTTTGAGGCCAGAGTGCATCACAAAATCATCAGTCTGGTTCGGTCAATGGGGAGCAGTCAATTAAGCTGTGTTCCCATTGGGTAAATATTAATATTCAGCTCTATAATCTCAGCATTGTGGATTTTAAGTGATCCTTGCTGCATACTAAACTTTTGGTTTAGAGGGTACCGGAGCCTACAGACTGTGATACGACAGTCCGGTAAACGGTCTTGGCCTTTCTCATTTAAATTGATTTATTCTCAGCCTAAATTAGGTCGTGATTCTTATATCAGTGCGGTTTTAGCACTGCAGGTTTTGCAATAGAGTCGACGGTTTTGATTACGGCTATCTTAGTTTAAATAAAATTTTACAATCTGCCATATAGAGATATCATACCGGTAGTGGGAAAGCGATGTTACAGGAAGGAGAACAGTGCAGCAAAATCACACATTTAAGTCAGATAAATAACTCCAATTTGCTCGTGGATAATCGTATAAACTTCTGGGATAATGGTTTGAGACCCAATTAAATTTCAAACAATAAAACAAAAAATATAAATTTAAATCAACCAACTTCCAGAAGGTGCTTTTTTATATGAGATATATGAGATATTTCAGGTAAAATAAACAGTGAAATAAGAAAAGACAAAAAATGAAAATGTAAGGGCCTAGGTAGAAAAACTATGTCGCAACAAATAAAATTCTACCGAACAAAATAAAGTGAGGTTTATTTTGAGTATATTCATGTGCGTCTATTTCGTCCTTCTATACCGGACGAAGTGCCAAAACAAAAACACGATTAAAATCGTTCCTTAATTTAAATGACCCTCACAACGTAAATCTTAGCGCCAAATTATTGTGTTCAGAATGTGGTCTTTAATTTTATACGTCTGCAGTCCAAGTATATTAATATACTGTTTCGGGAGGTCAGTGTCTAAAAGATATACTCTGAAGCATACTACAATTTCGGGCCGACGCGTCGAAATGTAAAAATCGCCCCAAAATATAAATGTGTCTTGCTACGCAAGTATTTCGCCTGATTTTCGGGGCTTGTTCAGTTTATAACTAGTATCCTATCCAAGCACTTAACAATTTATTTATTAGATAAGTATATATGTTTTAAACTAATAGGCAACAACAAAATTAAAATCTTATTGATACGGTCTAACCAGCTATTTGAGCGATTCCTGTAACAAAATATATGCATTCCATGTTGCTAAACAGAGGTTCCTTACTTTATAGTGGACTTTTTTTATGAGGGAAATACTTTATCACTTTAACCCCTTTCATATTTTATCAAGATCCATTGCATCTAAAGCGTAAAACGAGCAGACAACGATTAATGCTGCCTTCCCAAGATTTTTGCTAAAAATGTGAGAGCCGAACTTCCTAATTTGTTCTAGACTTAGATTATAATAGCGTATCCCCAAGAGTCGTAAACATTGGCCTAAGGCTTCAGTAATAGTTGTTTTAAAAATATATTTTTCATTCTTAAGCATTCTAGTTACCTGTTTTTGTTTACTGCTGCAAACGTGTTTCGCTCTAATCGAGTTTGCTCAATACTTTCATAAGAATACCAGAAGACTGCCTTAAGCTGAGTAAACAACAACTTAGTGCATAACGACTCTTGTTTTCCTGGAAGAAGGGAGGTTGTAAAAGAAATAGAACGTACTACGTTATAAAAAAGATACAAACGCAAGATATAGGGGAGATTTTTTTTTAGAGCCCAGCTCTTAGGGCGCTTGTTTCCGACTTGAGCGGCGTCGGCGTAACCATGAGGTCACGTGACCTGGGGGGGGGGGGGCGCTCGTGACCCCCCCTTTCCCCCTCTCCCGAGGTTACACTGTCCTCCCCGAGATGAGGGGAGGAGGTTGAAGGATGAGGGGACGAGGAGAGAGAAGGAGGAGAAGGGGACGAGGAGGAGGAGGAGGGAGGAGGAGTAGGCAGGCAGACTGAGGAGGTGGGAGAAGGGAGGAGGCGTATACTCCTCCCCTCAGTACCCTTCCCTCCTCCTCCTCAAGAGCTGCGCTCTAATTCGGCGTTAAAGGAAACTGTAAACGGCTTTCACTTTTTTTTTAATGTTACGCTTCAGGAAGAGTATTTAATTCTCAAAACCATCATAGCCAACTTCTCTGTAGCTTGTAAGTTTGGGGTCTAAGCGCGTTGACAGCTAATCGGGAATTAAATACAAGTATTTAATAATAAAAAAATTGACGCATAATGTATTAGAATGTTTCGTAAAATAATATGTCGATATTACTAAGAAAAATACGCGATAAATGAACTCAATTTATTTTTTCGCCCCACTCCAGACTTTTTTATTTCGAATAACTGCGGGTAAAAGCATTTCTGAGCACTGTTAATGATTTGTGTGTAATTTACACGCGATATGTTTCAGTCGTGGACATCTTAGGCATCTAGGATTTTTTAAATCGACGTTTCAAGGCTCATGTGCAATTGTTTTGTAATTTACGTGATAAGCCTCTTTATTTGATTAGGCGGTTAAGAATAGGGATACGAGTTAGGATTATTCAAAAAACAAAAATGCATATTCCAGGACGCTGGCCTTCTTAAATACCCCTGTGTGCGCGACACTGAAATAGATCCCGAAAGATTTCAAAATGTAGACATGACACATGAACACAAATCATCTTTTGAATTTTATATGCGCATGTATGCATTTGTTTTTAATGATGGCAGGACATTTTCTTTGGGGGTAACACGCAGGAGAACCATTCAACTTTGCACAATCTTTGCACTCTTGGGGTCCTCTCTTGGCACGAACACAGTTGTACTCCAAGGCGGTACTTAGAGCCAAAGCACATTTAGTGAGCGTCTCTGTGGCTTTTCTTTGACTTGCAACATAATTTTCGAAGCGCCAGACTTGAGCTGAAGATGCCATGAATGAACCGAACAGTCAGAAGAAAAGCCTTAATTTGGCATTTGTTTGCAAATTCAGGCCCAAATTTGCCACATAAGGACCGAACAGTCAGATGTGACGCCTAGCGCTAGCATTTGTTTAGTGATTTAGCCCCAAAGATGCCAGATGACATCCAAATTCCCAGCCGAAAATTCAATGTTTCAGCGAAGAAAAGTGTGTGCTACTTAATTTTGCTGTGAAAACAACGCACCTGAGGAAGGGCCTCATTCAGGGAGATGCATAGCGTTTGGGACGATGAAAATTTAATTAGTTTTGAACCATTCAGTTTTACTTTACCACAAAAGTGAAAGCCGTTTACAACTCCCAGCAATGCCGAATTAGAGCGCAGCTCTTGAGGAGAAGGATGGAAGGGTACTGAGGCGAGGGTATACCTCCTCCTCTCCTCCTCCTCCTCCCCTCATTCTTCAATCTCCTCCGGGAGAAGGTCACGTGACCTCGGGGGAGGAGGGGGGTCACATTACCTCGGGGGTCACGATGACCTGGGGGGCCACGTGATCTCGGGGTGTCACGTGACCCCGGGGGGGGGCTCGCGCGGCGTATTATGGGACATTTTTCATCATGCACGGCGCGGTTACGCCGACGGCGACGCCGACGCCGACGCCGACGCGACGCCGCTCAAGCCGGAAACGGGCGCCTAAAGGCACGACCCCATTGGAGTCGCGGAAGCCTGCGGCGCGACGGTCGGCGCTGCCGGTTGCCGACCGAAACCAGTTTTCGGCTTCAACGGCGCGACGTACGGCGCCGCGGAGCCAACCGCTCCTTGCGCGGTTCAGAGCTCGCCGCCGCTCGCCGCAGAAGAGAGGAGCCAATGGGAGGTGGCGTAGATAGTGACGTCGCGATGCGATGGCAACGCTCAAACCGGTCCCCCGCGCGTCTTTCACGTTCCGAAGGACGTGTTTCGTGTCGTCTGCTATCCCTATTTCCCCCGATGCCTTCCGCAACGGAGCGGTTCCTTGAAACTGTGCGACTGTTTCCCTTTTTATATGACAAGACGCAGCCAGACTACCTAGATAATGACGCTAAGAACAAGCGCTGGGAAATTATAGGAGAGGAATTCCGAATTACAAGTGAGTTTCTCCGTGGCACTCGTTGCATGTCGTCTGTGTTGTGACGGATGTCGTGTTGATTTGGTGACACTTTCGAAAGTAGCCTTCATCTTCGGCGCGCCGCCGGAGCAGCAAAGCACTGACCTGTCCTTCGGTGTTTCGGTAGAACCAACTCGGCCGGAACCAACACCTGCGCCCCTTCCCTTCAGAGCGCGGCGACGTCGCAAGATCAACGAGCAGACTAGGGTAATCACATTCACGCTGGTCACCAGGTCATCATGGACTCCTACCATGTATGCAGCGTGTGTGGTTTCGATGCTGGCGTATGCGAAAGATGAGAGCCGAAACGGAAGAACCTAATGAAGAGCAGACGACGAAAGAGCGGGAAATCCGACGGGAGGCGCGATAGCGAGATCCAGTGCTGTCACGTGACGCCCGCAAAACGGAGGCCAACGTGGACTCCCTCGCGTCGGGACGCCGGGTAGCGGTGCCGCCAGGCGGCACCACCCTGGAGGCGCCGTTCACGGGTCAGGGATTAAAAGCTGCGCTCTAAAAACTTTTTTAAATTTAAAAATAAAACAACCAAGCTGGACATAATCTGCAATATCGATGCTTATCCTAATTGTATTCGTAATTTGGTGGTCTTGAACAATTTCGGTTTGCTCCGATGCAAGTTTTGCAAAAAGAGAAACAAACAATATAGGTGTTTTCTTTTTATGGTTTAGATAAGGTATATTATGTGAAAAAGTGTGGGTACTTAAAAAAGTACAATTAGAACGCCTTAAAAATATAATCACAAGATATTAAATTATTATGACCATGAGCCCGATCTCGTGTATTTGACGCATCTCATTATCGTTTATGATAACCTTTTTTGAAACGTCTCATAAATGGCAGTTTTCATTTTGCTGTTATTTTCCTTGTACAGGAAGACCCTTAATGAGCAGGCTAAAAACATAAGCAGTCACCTATATCGTTTCCAGAAATGTTATGACTGAACGCCTTTTAACGCGAACGCGTGAAGGAGCTAGTGTCGCAGAAAAGCCGGCGTCAGTGGCGTGACGGGAAAACCCTGATTGGTCGATAGCCACATGACCTCGCGTGGGAATTTCAAAACAATCCACAACGCTTACGTTAAACGTGACATCACGCGTGTAAAGCGAGTAATTAAAATCATTTATGTAATGCAATTTAAAGGTCACCGCATGTCTCATGCGATTTTATCTGACAAAGTAATGAATTTCTCCTAACAAAGGTTCGAAGAATTTGAAGCGGAATTCGATTTAACGACTCTTCGGTTGCGAGCCCGATGTGCTATTGACTAGGCCATGCAAGGCACGCTTGCACGGCGAACGAGAAGGGGATACGAACGGCGCCCGAGAGGCGAAGCCAAAGCGCCCTCCATGTTTGTTTGTTTTTCAAGATTTTTTTTATTTTTTTTACGGCTTTTTTAATATAAAAATAACGAATTTTCTTTGGATGACGCTCCGAGAAGATTGCCTTAAAATGATGTGTCATAAAGTGGCGTGCTTCCAATATTACTTCCAGATGTTCTCGGAGATTCATTTTTACGAATACTATTTAACTATTGATGTCTCATGCAGTCTTATAATATCGATTTACTTCGCCTAGCTTCATTGTGTAAAATTGGAAGATTAAAATGAGAAAGAAACGTGTCAACTCCTTGAATATTAAACGTTATTTTGCAGGTACCTCCCCGGTTATCAAACTTTCTCCGTTTAAAGAAGCAAAACCACTGCCCTGTTCCATAAGCAAATGGCAGGCATTCAACAAAGTACACTGCTTTTTTCGTGTTAACTCTCTAAGTTTTTTTTGTTTATTTTTACACACGTTTACTTTCTCGTTAATGAAGTTTTACATCGTTATTATTTTGTGTGTCAATATATTTTGCCAAATACATCAAATATGCTTTTAGAACACAAATATTGGGAAATTTCATAATTGGGCATTACCAAAACCAACTTTACGTTTTCAGTGAAAAAATTGATGACCACCAGCTGTGATCCGGCCGTTAATGGCAATAACGTATGCTTGTCATTAAGACTTTGAGAGTGACTGCGTTTAGTGATGAAGGTGCGAACTTCGCTTTATGAGTCATTTAGTTTCAAATCTTTGTTTAAATATGTATGAGTTGACTGTTTTCAAGTTCTACTTTGAATTAATTTTTTTAAGAAAACGTGCTTTTTACACATATAATTGTAAGTGTTCTAAGCGATATTTTCCGGCGCTTTGTAAAGTTTCAAAATTTTTTAACGCCTTCCGTTGGTATGAGGTTTTTCACTGACTTTGTATTGCCGCCAATAGCTGGGGAACGTTTCCAGAGTTAAACGTCTGCTTTGATTTTTAGCAAAACGATCACAATAACATGGAAAAAAACACAGCAATTCGGGAAGTGCCTCGCACCTAGATTGTACTAAAATACGGTTGTGTTAGTAACACTGCCAGGTCGCTGAAGCTGTAGGTGAATATGGTACATAAAACTCAAGAATGAGTCCATAGTTTCTACATCGGCTCCAATAAATTAATCCAGTGGAAATCTCGCTGAAATCGGGCCAGTGCGTATCACAACGGCACATTCACCGCCTGTTCCCTCAAACTTCTCCGCACTCAATAAAACACGCGCCATGTATAGTGAACGCACATGAAGTGTTGCAATTTTTGCTAATATTAAAGCTTGACAAAATAGACGCGCCTTTTGCATGAGTAATGCAGCAAGCACAAGGCAGGCTGACCGTTATGCCGAACATTTTTTCACATGGACACATTCACAGTCTTGCATAACATTTCTCAATACACAACCTAAGATAGACTAAGCCTCCAGTGCAGGTTAAAAAATACGTTTTAGTAAATTGCTAGGCGGTTCCCTATGGAATTGTTCATATAAATAACGTTCGAAACAGCGGGTCACAATGTTATCCCGATAGTTAAAACGAAAAATACAAGGGATATAAATAATTTTTCCAAAATAAATAGCTAGGGCTTGCGTAATTGGGGAGCCTGAAGAGGTCTAGAACAAGATGGTTATGAGTAAAGCTTTGTCCGATCAAACAATAAGCAGACTAAATATATATTTGAATCATATCGTGAAAATGAATGAGAAAGTTCTGTGAACACTGACTTATTTGCATCAATTACAACTCTATATTTCATGTTTTTTAGCGTGTTTTTTAGTGGACTGATTTAGATATAGTACGCTTTGCAGTATAGTTTGCAACAACAAAGATATAGGAAATGAAAATGAGAGAAATGAGCGTTGGGATGTTTGGACAACTAAGGAGACACAAAATTACGTTCTTCAAGCCAGTGCCTCGGATCTAAAAACGGTGGTGTATTGAGGCGTGATCCGATAAATCTGCATTTCTGTTAGTTTCAAATTCTGCAGTCTTAGGGTCCTCCAAGAGTTTTAATGAACTTCAGCCGCACACTATGCATCAAGTAAACATAATAATATCAGAGGAATATTGTAATCCTTCCTAATGATATTGCTTTAGCACAACACCAAGCCAGTCTTAAATGGCAAACCTTGTCAAACATACATAAATTCGACAATGTCATCCTCATGTCGAAAAATCCCACTTTTAAGAGACGCCTTGCGTGGATTATTTCAAGCACGTCTTAAATATTTTAAAACACACATTGCATCTCTAAAGATCTCCCCTGCGTGTATTAACAATGCATTTTAGACGGTTAAAAAAACGCAGACTTGTTTTGAGTAACTGCTTTACTGAAATATATATTTGCGCTGCAAATTGTCAACTGAAACTCCTCCTTCCCCAAAATAAGGCAACAAAATGTGTATATATATAAACTGAACAACCTGAATTACACGCATTGTTTATATGAAACCGTTTTCTACAGAATAGCCATTATGACGTCTGAATAAGAGTACACTGAGAAATATCGTTTTGCGTTTTGATGTAGCACAAAGTAAGTCCTTGAAAACGATGAACAAGTTTTATATTTCAGGCATAGCTTAGGGAAGCACAGGTCTCTGAGTTGCTTAAACCAACGTGCGCTTAGAGGATTTGAAGTATTATAAATATTTTTTCATCATAAAATATACTGACACAATTAGGAGACTAGCAAAACAAATTCGCTTCATGGTGTTTATTTAAAACGCATAAGGAAAGCTCTAATATTGCCGCGGGCGATAGCTTGCCAAGTAGGCAGCGCGCCAGTGGCCGAGCGTTTATCGTGCTTGGCTCCCGCGCAAAGAGCCGAAGTTTGATGCCTGGCTGCGGATGTAGCTTTTTGTTGTTTCTGTAAATTTTGTTTTCTGGCAAAATCGAGAACTCTGTTGCTTATTCGAGGTTAGAATGTTCTACACGCCAAACCTTTTTCGCCGATTGTTCCAGAGGCCCACGCGTGTACATAAGGTACTACGCTTGACGAGCCGGGATCAGCCTGGCCACAGCGCTCGATCCTGTAGTTTCGCCGACATTGACGCCTGCGACGCTAACTTTCTTCTATTTTGTTTTGGGCACAAGTTCGCCCGATTAAACGTTTAGTTTCTCCAATTATTATCCGCTTCATCATTTGTCGTTCGCTGACAATGTTAAATCATGTAAGTAAAAAAAGTTTTTTTTAAATATTTATGTTTATAATATAAGGTGTAAGAATATAGCGCACCGTCAATGGACCTTTTTTGGATTAAAGAAAACCGTTTGGGTGTGTTTTCTACGAACCGTACATGCCTCTCCCCATGAGAACACAATGGCATCGTGTCGTTGTATCGGTTTTTATTGCTTTTTTATGGCCCTACTAGCAAGGCTTCGGAACTAGTTGACACGAAAAGGCTGAATACGCGCAAACATATGCGCGCTGACAATGTTGGTCGCCGGACGGTGCCCTTGGAAAAAGCAACAGCGGGAAGCAAGGCTATGGGATAAGCATAAAAGATAAAGTTTATAAACAGAAGAAAACAATCTAGAATGCCTTTAAAGAGAGATGTATGCACGAAGAGGGTGTGTGCATGGAGGGGATGTACGCATGTGCAGAGGAATATATATATATGCGCTTGGATGTTCAAAGAAGACTACGTTTGTAGTTCCAGGGTGTGCTAACCTAGAAAGACTGGAATTGTAAGGGAATTTCAAAGCATCCGGAAAAGCCAGAAAATTGTTAAAAAAATCGTCAAACAATTGGTCGTCGGAAGAAAATGGCCGATGTGGATAGGGTAGTGATATGCAACGAGGCCGGAGAGAGTGGCCAAGGGTGGCATGAATGGTTTTTATGCTGAGTAATTGTTTTTGAAGGCATCGCCATAGGCTGGCTAAGCTACAACCCGTTTCACTGGATTACGCGAAAACAGCCCGAACAATGGCTCTAACCTCATCCACTGTTTTCTTTTTTATGGTTATTGAAATCATTTGATATATTCTGGAAAAATATGGGAAAGTAAGAAATTTCAAGGAAGCAATTTGGTAGAGGCCCTGAGCTCGGAAACCACATATCATTCATGACTCTAGCTATTTATTTTTACGTACCCTTCTATTCTTTCGCATTATTACCTGTATTAAAAAAAAGGTAAATAAACGCATCATGCACTACGCTCCCCTTCTATTTCAGTCGGGAGTTTATTTCGTTCAGCTCCGTAGGAATATTTCATTAATGCAAAAAGGGGCAGGCATAAGCAATATTGGTGAAAGTGCAGAAGGGGTTTCTGCATATTTTTCGTACGAGCTCCGAGCAAAAAGCTTGCGATGGCATGCTAGACTGTGCACAAAACAATCATGAAAAGGCCAAAGCAGCTTTGAGAATATAAATTGATTTACGGGGTCCTCCTATGTTTAACGTAAAAATGATCATCTCTTTTTGTTTCCTGCTAGTAAATTTGCTAATTCTTAGTTGCTTTTTCTTGACTTTTTGTTTTGTTTCAGACGCAATCGCACGCGCGTGGAGCTTTTTAATCAAGGACGATGCGGTCAGCATTTTTTAGAAAGTGAATAAGAAAGGTGGTTATGCCTTTGATCGATGCCCAGCCAGAAAGGCGGACTCGTGAAGTATGAATAGCATTATTTATCATATCGACACACCTTTTATTGCCGCCTTTGTTACCTTCTTGATTCTTGCCCCAAAAGATGAAATTGTGTTAGGTCAAAAGAGCGCATGATTGAATACCGGAGGCGTTATTCGGTCTACAAACGGTGTTTTAAATTAAACAAAAAAATAGTTTTTTTTTTGCCGTCGAAAGATTTTTATTTTTAAACGTACGCATTATTACCAATCAATTACACCAACTATTTGCCTTCAAAAGCTTACGAATTCAAGTGGCAGGTGGCAAAGAAAAAGCATTGCCAGCTATTTTTATCTTCAAAGTCTATTAATAAATGGAACGTAAAATATCTGATTCAAATTTGTTGACGAGACATTTAAAAGTTGTTTTGGAGATTGAAGAACGTATGGTTTAATAATGTATCCACTAAACTTACTGGAAAAAGTAACGCCACGTGACCTGACGACAGGTGACGTCACGTGGCACCATGACGTCACGGTGTGTACACCTGTGAAAACGTTGCTAGATTACTTCACTGTGGAACTCCCTCGGAAGGGGCACCCGCTCACTCACTTCAGTCCATCTCCCGTCGCTCGAAGCGCCATCTAGATTTTCGTTTACGAACTGTGCGTTCCATAGAGTACGGCGGAACGCCATCTAGACGCTGCGCTTCGAAACATGCGTTTTTCATAGAATACGCTGCGGTTACTATTGCAACCGTTCGGCGCGTCGAACGACGGTAGGCGAGTCGTGGTGAGTGAGGGGGGTACTGCTCTTGCATGCAGCGTCTATGAGCAGTTCCGTAACTGAGCTAATCTAATAACTTTGACCAGTGATCAATACCTCTTAGATGTACTGCCCTGACTCACGTGATAACATCACGTGGTGTGGCATCAATTTCTCTGCTAAATCTAGCGGAAAACTTTCCCCGCTACTCTTAGCAAGCGGAGGAGGGACGGATAAATATTTGGGATTAGAGGGTTCCGTAGAAATGCATGCCATGTTTTAAAAGATCAAACAAATTGGGTTAGATGTTGAATATGAATACTTTCACGGCGGACGTTTAGTGCGCATTAACATTGCGTTCCCTGTAAGCAGTGTAGAGTGAACATTTGAGAGGCAGAGTTGAACTGCTTGGCTCGGATTGGGGTGTTAAGCGATGTCGTTCTTTAGTGATCAGTGATTACAAACATGCATGTTGGCATAATGCCCGTCGTCATCGAGTCTGACTGGAGTAGGTATTTATCTAATATTACTCGACTCAACGAATGTTACTTAACAAAAATTTAAATTTAGGATGCTTAAAAAAGAATAAGTTCGGCAACCACTCTGATTTCGCCATCGCCCAGTTTAATTTGATCATCGTTTCTCTAGATATTCAGGTCAAATGCATACTTCCGATGAGGTGCATTTCACCAGACGCCACATTGTGTCAGAAGTACCACATACGAAGTAGTTAGTTTTGATGGACTGAAAGGACAACAGAAAAATATATCGCGCTAATATGGTTGCGAGCCTTAAACTATATCGCGACGGTTTAGCCACGCTTATTTTTATCTCGTCCCTTCACGAAAAAAGGCAGATAATTCAAAGCTGATTATTCGCCACGTGCATAAAAACAGCTAAAGCGAGGGGTAATTATCATCATCATCATTCATTATTCATTCATTTTTTTTCTTGAGAGCGCAGGGTTATTAAACAAAAAATTTGAACACTTAAAAAAAAGACAAGAAAACGATCGTGCACTAACATGCTAGCTAGAACGAAGACCTCCCAGATAAGAAATCTCGTAGTGGGCAATTTTCTGCGTCGCTAAAAAAGGCTCGCGTAGTGCGCAGTTTAGACGCGAATGCTGCGTCATGCGTTTGGCTGGAACCACTTTTTTCAAACACTGAGAGAACACAAGTTCCCGCCAAACTCTCACGCAGCGCTAGTCGACAATCTGTGCCCCGCGAGAGTCCTCTTTAGTTGCGAAGAAAACTCCACCACTAAGCCTTCGTAATCGTGGAGGTGTGGTTGAAACTCAAGACAGGTACGCTCTAAGTTGGACGTTCGGCGAGCAAGGCGGCGAGATTGCCGAACGCCGCGATTGACCTGCAGCGTTGTGCTGCGATTGGCCATCTTTTTTTATGCGTGATTGGTTTAGCCGGTAACGGCAAACTCACAAAGACGACGAGCGCCGTGACGGTGCACTTTTTGGCGCTGATTCATTGGCTCCATTGTATCGTCGCTTTGGCTGCGGGTGGACTTAATGTAAAACGTAGTGTAAAAATTAGATGGTTAGACTGGTTTGCTATGAGGGAAAACAAGTAACATAGACACGAGTAATAGGGTAAAGAGAAAGAGTGGAGTGGAAGAGGAAGGCGGAAAGGGGGACAGAATAGGACGGCATAAGAGAATGGCTACAATTCAATGTCACAGACTGCTCTGGTGGTATCGGATGTTCAGTTTTTTGTTTTGTTTTTTCATTGTGCTCCTAGGTGATATTCAGAAATAAAATTTGGGAAATTTTTCGTATACAATTTAGGGCTGCGTTGAGTTTCTGTTGATTGTTGTTCCGTAGGTCAGTACTTAATTTCTTGAGCTTCAATATATTAACCATCTACAGAGTCAATTTTACTTCTGATGTCCTACCCCGTTTTATTCCGATGTAAATATCTCAACATTAGCTAGGCGCGGAGCAGTGACAGAGCAAGTGGCCGTGTTTGAAACTCAGTAAAATACGGAACCACTGTTGGTGATGATTTGCTAACGACGCGCAATGGCTAATCATCGAGGCATTCTTCGCTTTACGGTCAGTACTCGATTGTTCATATAGGGTGACACTCAGTTCGCAGCGGATCGGAAGTTTTAACGACGTAATCGGTACCGATTACGTTTTTTCGTTCTGAACCTGATGGACATAACAGCAGAGAACAACCAACCACAAAGCTTGCTCAACGACCTGGTATGGGCGGAAATCTCATCAACTGCGTTCGCTTCATTGACTGGTGTCAGTTGACGGACGTCTCAATTAACCACGGCATCTCGAAAGCCAACGCGATTTCGAAAGAGCGAGTTTCGGGTATTCTGGTGAAGGCTTAGAGGGACGGAGAGGGACGGAGATGGGCTGCTCACTAATTGATGGTTTGCGCGACGCGGAAGCAGACGCTGAAAGGGCCAGAATAATGGCTTGGACTCTCTCAGTCGCTTTAAGTACGGACGTGCAGAACGTTTTCTTTATTTAATCGAGCACAGATGAACTCTTTTATTTTTTAGCCCAGTTTAAGGATCCTTAAATAAAGGAGCATCTTTAACATTTACTAAGCGCCATATTTATATTTGGGGAATATTGGCTTCTGCAAGCTCTTCTCGTCGACTTACAACGTAATATCTTCACTTTTGTCTAGGTTTAACAAAACAAAATATTAGAATCGGATGCAAGCTCTCGAGACTCCCTGAAAAAAAAAAAAAAGGCTGTACAGAGGATTAATATGTTTCGTTTGTTTTCAACTTGCGCTCATAAAAAACGAAGCTGAGACCGCTCGTACAGCCAGCTCCACGCATAAAGTTATCGCTCTTTCCGAGAGATGGCGCCAGCGGACGGTCACTAGAGAAAAAATCGCGGGAAACGGAAGCATGGGAGCGGCGCCCGGCTTCTAGTGCGAGTTATTTGTTCCTTCATTTTATGCTTTGTTTTGACGTCTTCATTGGTGTAATTCAGGATTGATTGTGTCCTCAAGAACATTTTCTAACAAAATTCAATTCGGCAATTTGATTTTCTTATTTCCTTCATAACTAATGTAGCAAAAGGTGTGTTTATATCGGTTTTTTAAGGACCTCTACTTGAATAATTGTTTTCAAATTATTAACTGCAAGCTTTTAGCTTTTCTTTTTTAAAGACATTTGGTAGCTTTAATGGCAGCTATCTAGTCAAGTATTCAAAAGTCGAAAGGTTAAAATAAAAGACAAATGAGACCGTTAATTGTTTAAAGTAGACCTAAATATATTGCCACAACGACACCAACATTAGCACATGTCGGTTTTAATTCTTTATTACACTTTTAGACAACTCTAATATTTTTATTATAGCTGTTTGTTTTCGTTTTTATCGTCGTCGTATCTCATTTTCATTCGAACGCTTGATTTATCTGCCCTTTCAAGCTACTGATAATCGTGAATGTCGTTTAGACGGGTGATATACTTCTTGATATCAATGAAGTTTGAAACTCAAAGCTAAGTACCGAGATTGTTAAACGAAAATTTCTTTTACGAACACTTGGGTGGCCGAGTATATAACATCCTACGTGACATGGTGCATCATATCTGCAACATGTGATGAAAAACAAAAATACCGCTTGCTCAAGTAAGATGCAGCATGAGTGCGAAATTACGAGACTTGTGTTGAACAGCATCATCTAAATAAAAGTCAGTTTTTTTGTGTGTTTTTTTGCGAACTAAAATTTTAGAGGTTGTTCAGAATCTCTGGTTCTTGTTCTTTCATATAGCAGGCTAAAGCATACAGGAAACGACTGCGATAGTTTAACTCCCATCAGGCGACTGTTGAATTCAGAATGTATTGTGTTTTTTTCACGGATACTCAAATATAAAGGAACCGCTAATGGGTAAAATAAGTCAAACTAAGAAACTAGGTAGAATGAGAAGTTATTTAATATGTATATATCGTTCACGTGTGTTTGTTTCTTTATTTAGACCAGAAGTCTGGTAGGCTGGAGCAAAAGGCGACCAAAGCCGCCTGACAAGGCTCCAGTCCCCTTTACAGCGCTACAGCAGCAGAGAAACAATAGACATAATTACATACATGCATCGAATGGTGTACTTATAACATTTGCTTAATGTCAAACTAAAAATGAATATATATATATAGACATCTGAACATAAAGTGGGATGATATATATGCTATAAATCATACAAAACAAAGGGAAAACGAAAAGAAGAAGGAAGAATGTGAAGGATGAGGATGGGAGGCGTATTATTGCTGAGGACCTATTATGCATAGCCTTATTTTGTTTTTGGAATTTCGAGGCGATTCACAGTTATTAATAATGGCTACCGTTTCTGGGAATCTATTCAGAAATTCAGGAATTATGTAACTCAAATGTTGAGACCCATAATCTGTGCGAATCGTTTCTTGAACATATTTTTCATGACGTAAGTTATAGGTTGTGGTTTTCTGCGGGTAAATTTCTAGAAATAAAGACTCGCTGTTTTTAAATTTTGTGTAAATTTCTAGAGCCACTCTCAAGTAATAATGTTGTTGGATGGAAAGAATATTGAGTTTCAGAAAAGAAGCAGCAGTATGGGCATAACTATCTAGATTATCCATGCACCGGATAGGTTTGTTCTGTAGGAATAGTAACTTGTCAAAGTTAGTTGCTGTTGTTGTTCCCCAAATTAATAAACAGTAGTTAATATGAGAGTGCAACAATGCATAATATAACTGACGTTTTAACCAACAAGGCAGGAGTAGCCTAACTCTACGCAAAATGGCGATAGATTGGAAAATCTTTGAACTAAAGTGTTCCACATGTTGAGACCAAGTTAAACTCTCTTCGCACGAAATACCAAGAAATTTATGCGACGTAACGTTCTCTATAATTGTATTTTCTAACTTTACGTTTATTTGATAGTTAATAGGTTTATTTTTAGGCTTAAAATATTATATTTAGTCTTGCCAGTGTTCAACTGAAGTTTGTTGGACTGTAACAATAGTGATAAATTATTTAACCACTCATTTGACATAGTTTGTAGCTTCATTAGGTTTGAATCAGAAAAAAATACATTCGTGTCATCTGCGTTCAAAATCATATCTGGTGCATGCGGCAGATTTACAATGTCATTTATAGAAATAACAATGGACCAATAGATTCTTGTGGTACACCGCAAGTAATTGTTTCAAGCTGAGAACGCATGTCATTTATGAACGTATATTGAGAACGTGACAATAAGTAACTACAAATCAATGCCAATGCAGTGCCTCTCATTCCATAGATTGGCAATTTTGTTAACAGAATATCGTGCTTTATGGAATCAAATGCCTTGCTAAAATCTAAACGAATTCCCACTGTGAAAAGCTTATTTTCTGTATTGTTAATAATTTTATTTTTTACATGCAACAAAGCCAATTCCGTTGATTTGTTCTTTTGAAACCCATATTGTTGACTTGCAATTAAATTATTTCCATAAAGAAAGTGGGTGAGTCTCGTGAATATAAGCCCCTCCAAAAGTTTAGAAAACAGGTAAAACCGATATGGGTCGGAAATTACTGAGGTTGTTTAGCGCGCCACCTTTGTGCAAAACGCAAACCCTGGTTATTTTCATTCTGGCTGGAAAAATGTCCTTGCTTAAAATGGCGTTCAATATATAGGCAAGTGGTGCTGATATTGAATGAGACACAGCTTTAATTGATTCGGCTTTTAGCTCATCCTCGCCAGCTGCAGTACTGTTAGACAAGCTGTTAAGCATAGAAACAAAATTTCGGCCTCGCTTGTAGGCGACAAGAAGACAGAACTTTGATGATATCTGCCGAGACGTACGCTTCCGCTCTTTCGACGGTCACGGAAGACGGTGATGCACCTGAGGCTACAAAATGAGAGTTGAACTTATTCGCCAGCGATTTACCAGAGAACAAAACGCCGCCAATTGTTATTTCTTCTGGTAGAGTCTTTCCTACTTTTGATTTAATGCTAGCTACTGCATCCCACATTTTCTTTGGATCACTCTTAATGCGCATAAATTTACGCTTGTAGTATTCTTGTCGAGCTTTTTTATGTCGGAGTTCACTTTATTCACACAAGTGTTCTATAGTTTAACACATGTGTTTTATTGTTTCAGCTATTGTTAGGCTTCACTTTGCAATAATCTTTTGTTAGAATAAATAAATAAGAAATAAATCAGAAATCAGTCAAATGTATAGGTTACTGGCAAAAAAAAACCTTAGGTTTTTGCATGTAGACTGCTATGATCTTGCTTTTGCGGACCCAATATTTTGCGAATGTTGCGAAGCCTGACTTTCGGGAATTTTTCGAGGGCACAACATTTGGCGACTGGGATGTGCATGCAATAAAAACGTTACCATGCTGTGAAATGTTCGCCGGATAATGTTTGACCATATTAAGTCGTACGTTTTGCGATAATTAAGTCACTCACATTCTCTCCTCATCGTTCAAGTGCTTATTTTGTTGTAGTGAAACGTGATATGCGTCTTCTGACTACCGCAGCGGTGTCATGTAGTAACATTTTATAGGTGTATAGCCTTCACAAGCTTGATGTAGTTTTACAATATGTTGACAGTTATAGACCCGATGCAATCATCGCATCTAAAACTACCACCGGAGAAAACGATTTTGCATGTTGCCGAAGTAACCTTAATCTGATGAATATTTTAGACACCTTACCAATTACCAGCGTGAAGTCACATCACATTAAATTCGTAGTTGATTTAAAATACAGCTGTATCCACCCTCGCCAGGGTTTGAATTATAAATTTCGAATGGAAATTTAAAAAAATTCAGAGAACCTTAAAATGTATTGACTTAAATGAATTTACTCGTTGCATAAAATTTGACTTACGTACCAACCATTCTTTTTCGCAACTTCCCAAAAAGGACATTGACTGGTCCCGTGCATAATCCTGGCACCATCTGGTTTTTGCCAGAATTACTTTTTCTGCGTCACAGGTGGTACATACTTTATTTCATGAATACTTAATTGTTTTCTCAAAATCTCTGCTATCTTAATTTTAAAGATGTGGTGAGCTTACATGCGTTTCAGGGAAACCCGTAAATTTGAATTCCATTATTTCCTTCTGTCCTTGCATAAATCAATTATAATAAATTTTCCATGCGATTTCTCGTTCAGTTACACCAGAGAAGGCATGTACACTGTAGAATAAATAGTAAAACCTGTTCGGCTTATAAGCGCATTACAAGCATTCAGCTGAACACCATCCCTTTACTTTTAACAAGACATAATACAAGAATCAATTCAATTATTTGTAGTCACTTAAACAAAGACACGGCCATTGAAAGAGTACGCCTTCTAAGTCTCTATGTACTTACGCTGACATCACAGATTCAGAATACTCAATAACGGTGAATGCTGCCAGGCAATGCTTTGACTAAAAAGATGCCGGGGGCGCAAAAGGTAAAAGCGAGTAAAGGAACTGTCAGCGACAGACGTATCTGTTCAGCGAGAATGGTTTTTGGCGGAAAGCGGAAGTAGAGCTCTCCCAGCAGGATTGACGAAAGGTGGGTGAGAATTGCTTTCAACTGAATACAAGGAACGTTGCACTGTCGCCAGAAGAGCGAGCTAAGTTGGTGTCAATACAACTGCGGACGACACTGACGTGTTGGATGTTCGTCTTGCAGAGCAATTCGCAGCTGTCTTCCATCCAGTGCTTGCCGGAGGCGCCGGACGGAAAATAGGGAAGCAGTGGGGAGCCGTGTTTTGTGGGATCTGCTTGAGTGGTCGAACAATCCGGGGGTGAGAAGAGAAATGGGTCGCGAAAGCTTAGAAGCTTGTAAATTCGTATCCTATAAACTTTCAAGAGTCACAAAGCGAAAGTTTGCCGCAGCCAAAAATAGGTGAGGGATACCGAGGGCAATCAAACGGCTGTAGAATTTTCAGCCTTGAAAAAACCCGATACCATGGTTAGCACAAAATTGATCAACGTCTCACTTTAAAACATACGTGTGTTTGTTTTCATGTTACTCCTGTTTTCGGTGGCCACAGTGGTAAAACGCTACCGGAGTGTTTTTTTTTACTTATTGCAAACAATTATGCGTAAAACAAGCGTATTTTTCGGTACAAGAAAACATGCTTACTCTCATGAAGTCGGAAAGTTTTAAATGCAAGCCGCTTTCTTCACGTAACCAATCAAATGAAAGTTTTTGAAGTATCTCACATCATTAGAACACATTCTAAATAGTACTTGTTTGGAAGCATAAAACAATAGATTTGAGACGAGTGCTTACAAGTAAGCAAATGTGAAACGACAGCTCTGCCGCCTGTGCGTCCAATACGAATGTTTTTACCAAGCAACTGCTCTACGAAACGTAGATAAACTAGACGTAATATCTGGTATCATTCATAAGTAAGCCTCTACTAACGGAAGCATGTTTGGTATAAACTCCACATGTTTATGTAGCTCACTTCAGCCATAAACAAATTTTCACTGCTTTGAGTCAGGACTTTGAAGGATGTTTACCAAGTTGAAACTCCCAAAAGGAAACATTTGAGTACCATCCGCCCTAAAAATATGTTTTTGTTATGGCGAATTAAACTGCCTACTTCACATCGAATCAGGTGAAGTGGTGCGGACATCCACAGTCGGTACTCTGGCGCGCGATGGCGTTTATTTTTCCGCAAAAGAAGATCACCAGGAGTCTGGGACGTGTCTTCTCCCAGATTTTTCCTCAATGCTCTCACTTGTTTTATTTTTGAGGCAGGCCATTTGTGCGGCTGAACTTCAAAGCTAAAAAAGTTGCATGTTTCTGTAGTTAGAGTGATGTATATTTTCAACGCCGAAACAACCCGCTTTTGCGAAAATTTGCTCGCGGCAGAGCAGGAGCATGGGTATGTTGTTTTGAGCTTTATACTTTGTGTTCGTTGTAAAGGTTTCGCCAACTTTCTTCGCAGCATTTCCAAGCTTTGGCATAGCTCAAAAATTGGCGCATCTTTACAAAGAGCAATTTTGTAGAGTGAGAAACGCGAGTTACGCGCTGTTTTTGAAGGAGTGGATCCACCACGTTCTAAAGCCGAAAACAAGAAAAAATACAATGAAAGCAATCAAACTTCCAGTCACACTTTTCCTGCAGGTGCATAGTGTTGTCAGTTGAAACATTTTCTAGTTTTTTCTCTAGGCTGTAAGAATGTTCTATAGTCATAACAGGTAAATTTTAATGGCTCCCGAGTAACGCAAACATCACACACCAAGCTGAAGCTCACGATTGTGTTTAGTTTACTAGTTTCTCGGAAGCAACGCATTGTTTGGCTATTCAGCCGCAATTGCAGGAAGTAATATATTGGAACCCCGCTACAAAGCCTTGCACCATATATAAAGTATTCTTTATTTTGGCCTTCACTTTCAAAACTTGGAGTACATTGAACTCACGCGGGGAGATAAAAACGCTTCATTCGCTACAATCTTGGGTGTTTGGGGTCTTATTTTTTTTTCGTCAGCTTCCTACTTTTTGGCAAGACACTTTGAGTCAGTTCAGTTCACGCGAAAGAAACATAAGCCACACCCTTTGTTTCTTCTTGCGAAGTTTATCCAGACCACTTTTTTTGTGGGGGGGGGGTGCAAAGTTATGATAAAACGATCATAAAACCTTTGTGTTGAAAAGTATACAAATAAAACATGCACGCTTTCCTGAAAAATAAAGCGCGTAAATACGATGGTTTTAAACAATGATACCTATGAACAGCGTGCAGTGAAATGAGGGTCAAGGAATTTTTCAGCTGCTATTCTGTGTAGTTTTTTATGCTACGTAATTTTGATCTTGTATAATTTTGATCTTGTTCCCTGTTAGAAAGCTTGCTGCCTTAGGACTGCATCTTTGAATAAAAATTAACTGTTAGGCGCGTTGCAAACTCTTTAGAGGCAAATATTCGTAGAAATTAGCTGTTATTAGGCCTATACTTTAAGAACTAAATAATATAGGATGTTTTTATGCTAAACAATATTTTTATGCCAAATATGTATTTTTTTAACAAATTTAATTTTTTGTGCAAAACGGAATAATATTTCGGAAAGATTTTATTTAGAACAAGCAGTTTATGTGTCCTAATCACTTAACACCGCTCCAACTATACGAACGTCCTGAAATATACGTTTGATAGTAGGCTCGTTTTCCGGCGCCTGATATGTACAAAACACCTTATCTTTCTCAATTATATTGAGACAACATTAAAACAAAAGTGATGCTTTG